>CM028351.1:4434113-4591062 GCA_016618105.1 Dendrobium huoshanense | reverse complement strand
GACAAGGTTATTTGAAGATCCAACCCTACAAACTGAAGACCTTGGCTCAACGAATGAATGAGAAGCTCTCCCTCAGCTACTTTGAACCCTACGAGGTGGTAGAGCGCATTGGCTTAGTAGCGTATTATCTACGGTTGCCACTAGCGCCAACTATCCATCCCGTATTTAATGTTTCACACCTAAGACGTGTGACAGGAATTCACACACCGTCTCCACTATCCCCAACTTTGACAAAAGATATGGATCTCCTTTTGGAGCCTATGGATGTAGAAGGGGTGCGTCGAGGGGAAACATGAGCACATGAGGTACTAATCAAGTGGAAGGATTTGCCGAAGCACGAAGTTGCATGGGAGCCATATGAGACGATCAGGAGACAGCTTCCACCCTTCCAACTTGAGGACAAGGTGTATTTTTTATTTTTTTTGGAGGGGGGGGGGGGGGATATTTTTATGCCCACACCTTGGGTGAGTGGGAGCCAACCGCCCGGCTGTGATCAATGAAACCTAGCAGAACAATTGGGTGGGAACCAGAGTAATAGGGAGAGACTTTCGAACCCTCTTGTGGGTTCTAGAAGAGTTAATATTCACTGTGTAAGGAGGAGGAATCAAGAGGGAGTTGTTTAAGAAAGTTTTAATTAAAATTGGGAAGGAATTATTTAGGGAAAGAGATCCAAATTGAATTCAAATATGGGAGGGAATTATTTAGGGAAAGGTGGTTTATTTGGGAGGGAATTAGGGAAGCCTATTTAGGGCTAACTATATTGTTATTTTGATTTATGCAATTTATTTTGTGCTATAGTTTTCTTGGAGAGTTCCTTGCGATGCCTATTGCTTGTGGGAGAGCCGATCAACCTCTCGAATAGTAGGTCACTTGTATTTTTCTTTCTTGTTGAAGAGATAATCACAAAATTAGCCCCTATCTTTATATTCCTGCAGTTTTTACTTGTTTACTATGCTATTTTTACTTCCAAGATTCATCAAGTTGATGCTATTATTACTGCAGGCTCATTCATTGACGTAGAGGATATTATCTTATACATGCTCAATAGCTTTCCATCTTCATACCAAGTCTTTAAAACAACTATTTGTACAAAATGACATCTTATTAGCCTTGATTTTTATGCACTTTTATGCAGTGAAGAATTAAATATTGCTTTAGACCCGACCTGGAACTTTCCTGCACTTGCTGTCGCTGATTCTCCATTCGCACTGATTGTAGTTCGCAGTAGAGCTCGTGGTGGTGGTTTCACTGCTCACGGATGTTCTTCGTTCCCTTCACATGGGTCGCATTCGCCCACCCTTGCTCACGGCGGTTGTCTCTCACTTCCCTTTATTCAATGCTAGCTTTGCTGCAAATAAGGCCACTCTGCTTTTCAATGCTGGCATTGAGCTGATATAAAATTTCACCCAAACTCCAAGGCTATATTGCTTTAGATATTGCAGCTAATTCTGACTGGTTTCTTGACACTGAAGCGTCCTCACATCTTAAGTTGTCCACAACAACCTTTCAATCCGCCTAGCCTTACATAGGATCTGCACAAGTTCAAGTTGGCAATGATCAAATGATCCCCATAGCACACTCTGGTTATAGTATTCTGCCTACCCCAGCTTGTAAGCTTTAGCTCTATAATATTTTTCATGTCGCTTAACTCTCACATAATCTGCTACCCATTCACAAATTAATTGCTGACAACCCCTATTATGTCATTTTTGGTGCTCATGGTTTCACTATTAAGGATTCCTTGACTCATCAGAATCTCCTCCAAGGTCCCAGTCTTCGTGGGCTCTACCACATTAAACTATCTACCTCTCATTCTTAGTAGCATCTTGCTATGCCTCTTCTAGCTCTTCATACAACAACTTCTACCACCAATATTTGGCACAAGCGGCTTGGACATATGATTTTCTCTACTCAACAACTTCGTTCAACTCTTCTACCCACTTCATAGTCGCCTACCACTCCATATTATTCAGCCTACGCTATAGCTTTCTTTATCTGTAATCAAAATTACTCATTGTTTTGAAATAATCCATATTGATGTATGGAGCCCATCCCCAATTTTGTCAGTTCAATCTTATAAGTATTATATATTATTTGTCGACGATTTTCACGATATTGTTGGGTGTATCCTCTTCATTCCAAATCTGAGACTTGTTCCATATTTTTTCATTTCAAATTGCTTGTGGAAAAAACATATTCAATTATCCATTAAAATACCCGATTCCGAAGGTGGTGTTGAATACATGAACAACACTATTCATCAAACAACTTGACCTTATACTCGAAAGCCAAATGGGGTTGTTGAGCATAAACATTATCATTTACTTGAAACGGTTGGAGCACTTCTCATTGATGCTCACTTGTCTGTTGTTTTTTGGGTTGATACTCTTCTTATGGATGCGTACTTAAGAGTTTTCCCCTAATACTCGAAATAAATTTTAGCCAAGGTCACAACCATGCATTTTTCTGGGCTATGCTATTAAAGCTATAGAATGTAAATGCTATGATCAGTCCATTGGTCGTATTTATATATCTCGGCACGTACAGTTTCATGAATCTATTTTCCCATGCCAAGCTCCACAGACACATTTCAATACCACAAATGCTACACCTACCATTCGTCCATTTTTGGTGCCAACCTTCATGTTACATGCTCCATCAATGCTTGCTGCATCTTCCCCTATCACACCTATACCTACTACAACTTCATCGAGTATGACTATCTCCTCCCGAGCATCTGCATCTGTTTCATCACCACTTTCAAATACTTCTTCCTCATCTCTTCAGCTACACACCGAATTTCCATTCCATTCCACCATCAACTAATACAATATGTACTACACTGATTCACATCATCCACCCATTTTCACCTGCTCTGTATCGAGTCTCGACATCCCATGATCACTAGGTTTCAAACATGCAAACTTAAACTCAAACCTCTATTTGACCTTCAGCTTAACATAGTTTTTACTTCACCTTCTGGTTACTCTGAAGCTATTAAACATGAAGTTTGGGAGAGATTATTCTGTGCGGATACCGGACGGGAGAACCGTCCGGTTTACGCTCAGGTACCGAGCGGTACCGAGTACTGCTCGGTATAAGTTCGGTACCGGGCGTGGCGCATTTTCATTGGGGTATGGACTCCAAACAGAATAATATTTGTTGGAGGTTTGTTATGAGTGTATAATTTGAAGCTCTACAAAAATAGGGAACCTAGACTTTGGTTCCCCCTTCCCTCGAGCAAAATGTTTTAGGATGCAAATGATTATGTAAAACAAAAAACAATTATGATGGAATCATTGCATGTTATAAAGCTCTTTTAGTGGCTCAAGATTTTAAACAAGAGTTTGGCTTAGACTATCATCATACATTTATTCCAATTGAACAATTCGTATATTTTTCATTGAGGCCGTCACTTACAAGTGGACCATTCTTCAACTGATGTTTCAAACGCATTTCTTCTTCAACTTAGACGAGATTGTCTACATGAAGCATTACCCAGGCTTCCAATAATCTCAACTTCCTAATCATGTTTGTTTGCTTAAGAAAGCCCTATATGGACTTAAACAGACACCTCATCAATGATTTGTTAACTTCTCCCTATGATGCACCGACACGGACACGGCGACACGGACACGACACGACACGGACACGGGACACGGCAATTTTTAAAAATATAGGACACGGGTGCGGCGTGGACACGGCATAATAATTTTTTAATATAATATATAAAAATTAAGGTAACATTAAAGTAAAAATGTCAAGCAATAATAAATCAATTCATGATAACTTGTTTAGCTTATAACATAAAGATGTTTAGTACAAAATGTCTAGTACAAACACAAAAATATAAGCAAAAAATTATTTAATACAACATGAAGGTCTAACTACTCAATAGAGGGAATGATAAAATTAGATTCAGATGTTGGTCTTTGGCCTTCAATATCATCATCATTGAATATCATTGCTTTCAACTCTGGTTCATCTAGAGAAAGATTTGCAACCTCCAATAATCCCATATCATCAAGGCACTCAAACCCATCTCCAGCAACATCCCACATATTGTTATCACCTGTCATATAAAGTGTGGTTTTCCTTGATAGAAGACGAAGATTTGTTTGCACATAAACTAAATCTTCAGCACGTTGTGGAGTTATTTTATTCCTCTTCATTGATTGGATAAATGAATATGTGCTCCAATTTCTCTCACAACAGGAAGATGATGATACTTGACCAAGAAGTTTTATTGCTATTGTTTGAAGAAGCGGTGCTGAAGCTCCATGAATCAACCACCACATTTTTGAATCCATCCTCCATCTATCAACCAAAGATTCTTGATCACCAAAATCCTCTAAATATCCAAAAAACTTTGCAAGTTCTATATTAATTTTTCTTCTCTCCTCATTTGGAAAATATTTTTTCAGGCATATCTTTCTCATATTTGAAATTGACAATAAAATGTTTATCCTTGTATTCTCCTTCACAATTCATTACTTTAATGAATATTTGGTAATTCTCTGTAACAGCCATGAAATTAATAAGGGGTCTTCTTTGAGGATCTGTCCAACCATCACATACCAAACTAACACCTTTTTCTTTCCACACTCCTTTTGTTGGTTCAAGCAATGTCTCAATATGTGCTCTTTCTCTTTATAATAATTTCGATCTTAATGCATTGTAGCCAGGTGGAACATATCCTGCGAGGTTGTTGTTACGTGCAAAAATGAATGCATTTTTATAATGAGGATTCCTTGTAAGGTTGAAAGGAAGTCCCGCTGAAAAAAACATCCTTGCTATTTCACCATCCAATTCCTCTCGCTGCTGCAAATTAAAAGCCTTATCTAGAGGACTACTGGCTACTCCTTTTCTTTTCTTTGTTTCATATCCTTCACTTCTAAATGATAAAGCTTGATCAACTCTCATAGATGAGGAAGAAGTGTGAGATGAGCCATGAGTAGATGGCAAATGTACCTCTTTAGGGAGTGTCCTTTGGATCCTAGATTCAGCTTCATCAACTTGTCTGTTCAATTCAATCAACTGCGACGTAGTAATCTTAGGACACATTTTTATTCCATGGCTAGAAATTTTAAGTAGATGTGCCTTCACCCTAGAATAAGATCCTTTGTAGGTGCCACCACAATAATTGCATTTGAATGACACATTCCCTTCTCCTTCAAATGTTTTTCCTAACTTTGTAAAATGAATTCATAATGGCTTATCAGTTTCTACAGATGGCTCTTTTGAACCTTCACCTAATCCACTCCCGCCAGCAGCCGAGCTCATTTTGCTAAGAAACCAATCATGCATATGAATACATCGAATTAAATTGATATGAAGTGAAATAAAAAAAATCACAACATGAATAAAACAATATACCGGTCTGCCGGGGGTCCAAGGGGGCGCTACCTTTACAAAATTTTATTGTAAGGATAATTTTGAAGTTCTGCTTGTTTTTAAAGTTCGTAAGTTGTTTGTATGTGAAGATACCGAGTGGTACCGAGCATGTATCTAGCAGTACCGAGCATATACCTACCAGTACCGAGCATATACCTAGTAATACCGAGCAGTACCGAGCATGTACCTACCAGTACCGAGCATGTACCTACCAGTACCGAGTATGTACCTACCAGTACCGAGCATGTACCTACCAGTACCGAGCATGGACCTATCAGTACCGATCATGTACCTACCAGTACCGAGCATGTACATACCAGTACCGAGCATGTACCGACCAGTACCGAGCATGTACTTAGCAGTACCGAGCAGTACCGAGCATATACTGAGCGGTACCGAGCATGTACCTAGCAGTACCGAGCATGTACCTTAGGTTTTTCAACAATGAAGAGAAGAAATGGCGAAATCCACTTACAGGTCTTGGCTCTCTTGCGCGCAGAAGGTGCTCTGTTTGGTCTTGATTGCGAACTTTGCCTCGAATGACAGCAGAAATAACGCAAGAACGAAGGAATGAGAAAGACGAGCTCTGCTTGGCTGAGCAGAAATGACGAAGGAACGGGAGGGGAAGGCAGCGGGCTCCGTTTGGCGTCGACTGCGAGCTCTCCCAGTCCGCCCTAGAAGATTTCTTTCATGGATCGGAAAAATAGGGCTTCTCGTTCGTGGAAAAGGCTAAATAGAACTGACGATTTTATCATTTAATAACCGGACACACGTGTCGCGTGTCCGATTTAAATTTTAATGTTTTAAATTCCGACACTCCAATGCCGTGTCGGACACGTGTCCATGCCGTGTCCGTGTCCGACACTGCATACCCTCTTTAAGAGGCGTGTCGGTGCATCATAGACTTCTCCATGCATCTTGAAAACTATGGTTTCACTACAAGTATTGCTGATTCATCGCTGTTATTTTATCATCATAGCTTAGTTTGTCTCTACATTCTAGGGTTTGATGATATCCTACTCACTGACAATGATGCCAAGGCCATTGAATCTCTACTTCAAGATTTGCATTCACGGTTTCTTATGTGAAACCTTGGTCCTGTTGCTTATTTTCTAGGCATCCAAGTTCTCTCCACAGTAGCTGGTCTCCATTTAAACCATGCTAGGTACACTACATATTTGCTTGTTAAAGCTGATATGAAAGATTGCAAACCGCTACTTACTCCCTTGCCGTCCAAACTTCCTTCAATTACAGGTGATTCTGAACTCTTCTCTCAGCCTTACTAATACAAACAATTGGTTGGTTCCTTACAGTATTTAAGGATCACCGGACTTGATATTCTTTTTGCGGTTAACTCTTTATTTCAACTCATACACAAACCATTTACTATACATTTTCAGCTGCTAAAATGAGTTCTCAGATATTTTCGTGGTACAACACACCTTGGACTCCCAATTTCTAGGTCCACATTTGAATTTCATGCATATGACGACTCTGATTGAACGGTTGATAAATCAGATCGTCACTCTATCACGGGTTACTGTGCTTACCTTGGATCGACTCTAATCTCCTGGCGTGTTAGAAAGCAAACTGCAGATGCTCAGTCTTCCTCCGAGGTGGAATATCGAGCTTTAGCCACTGCTTCTACTGATATCATTTGGTTATGCCGGTTACTTTTGGAGTTTTGGATCCCCTTGACAACTCCAACCAAACTGTTTTGTGATAATACTTCTGTACTTGCCTTGGTCAATTATCCTGTTTTTCATGTTTGCACTAAACATATTGAAATAGATTATCACTTTATTCGGGATTGTATCAAACAACAACACATTTCCGTGCATCACATTGCTTCGTGAGACCAACCAGATGATCTCTTCACAAAAATCTCTACCATCTGGTCGGTTTATTCATTTATGAGACAAGTTAATAATTCACGAACGAATTGTTACTTTGAGGGGCGGTGATATGATATAAGCTGCTGAAGATATGTTATTCCACTTATGATACACCGGCTCTCTATTCCACTTTCTTTGTACAGCTGCCTCACACCTTTTTTAGAGATCATCTCAAGCGTTGGTTTACTGTCTTCAGCAACCACTACCGTTATTTTATAACATTCTCTGTTTTTTTTTCTTTTTGGTATTGATGCTTATATATATATATATATATATATATAACTGCAGCTTACAATGCTAATGGAAGAAGATGAAGTTTCTCAGTTCTTCACAGCTTTCTGTAGTTTCATTTATGTTTCCTGTTTCTAATTTTCTGCTATAGCTTATTTCTCAACATTGCATTGGTTTTGTTTTTTCTTACACTTTCTCCATTGAGCATAACATAATAATAACTCTGTCATCAGGTTTCATTCAATGTCCTTCAAGAGCTACTTCTTATACAATTATTTACTGTTAACATTTCTAAATACTTGTTTTGTTTCATCAAGTTTGTATCGTTTATTCAGTTGGTGGACTTCTTTTTGCCTAAAATATTCATCTTTCAACTATAAAAGCAATACAAATATTAACTTAGGCGTTGTGTTTATCTTCAGGTTCTTGAATATCGTGGTGAGCAAGTGCGGGGTAGTGTTGCAAATCTAAGAGAGGCTCGTTACCGGTCAGAAGGAAAGGATTGCTATGTGAGATATTTATTTTCTCCGCTCTACTTTTTGTTTCTGTTAGTTTATTTGGTAGTGTAAGTTGTTCATTAGAGCTAGTGTTTAGAATCTTTTTGCCTTCAATAATCTGCAAGTTATCTCTCAACAAATTAGGCAAAACAGGCTTATTGAATGACGCGCTTCTTTATTTTTCTCAATTGTCCCCTAGTGCTAACCTTCTCCCTTCACTTCTTAACAATCAAACCTGCATCATTCCCATCATATCAAGCCCACAACCAAGTGGTTCCATCACTTAATTTTTGTTTAATTATTTCTAATGTCTCTATTTTTTCAACATTTCCTGCACTCACTTGTTTAGTTACAATATATGACTCATAAATTTGATTCTTCTATATTTAGCAGAGTCTTACCATTGGTTTTGTTCTTTAATATTACGTTCAACATGCTTCTTCTCCAATCATTTGACATCCTCTTCATTTTTAAAATTTTATTAAAAAGGCTTTTTAACCGAATTATTGCAATATCTTCCATAACTCTTTAAATCTCAATAAGTATTTTATCTCGACTTAAAGCTTTGTCTTTATGCATCCTTTTTAAAGTTAAAATTATTTCACTTTTATGGAACGATCTATAATATATTTTACTATATTGTTCGGTAGGCTTTTCTAAAATAATTTATTTCTTAAATTTATCGTTTGGTAAATTCTCAAAGTAATTTTTCATCTTTAACCCAAATCCTGTTATCTTCATTATTAATGCATCTAAATTGAGTAAAATATCTATATTTCTTATCTTTTATCTAAGCGATTATATATATCTACATTTCTCCTTTCATAATATTGTTGGCCTCAATATTAGTGTTGGATTCAAGTCGACCGCGTATGGTGAGTTTTGAAAGCGAAAGATCACGATGTCTAATGAAACTCTCACGATGCACGTTGAATTAAAAAAATCTAAATTGTCGAAAAAACCTCCCTTCACAGAACGGACAAAGTCGATGAGTTTGGGGCATCTGAAATAGCTAAGATCGACACTTATCCGAGGATGTTGAATGACAAAAAAAATGTTGAATGACCAAAATCAAAATTTTGCGAGTGCGAATCGAGGTGAACCCAATGTATGTGAACAATGATGGCATAGTGGTCATATCAAGGCACGATCAATCTAAATGAATGGTTTACCTAGGTGGAGCTGATGGCGGTGGAGGAAGGTCAGGGGCGATCGGCTGGGGTTGTGCGAACCAAGAGGGAGTGAATGAGGCGTGGGTGGGAATGAAATGGGTAGTGTGAGGTTAGGGTTTATTTAAATGCAAGAGGATATACCTTGGTGTATGCTTTTTGCTGATGATAATCTTCTTGTTGATAAGACTAGAGAGAGCGTTGAAGGTAAACTTGAATTATGGAGGTCAACCTTAGAGTTTAAAGGTTTTCGCTTGAGTAGATCTAAAACGGAATATATGGAGTGTAGTTTTAGTAGTAATAGACCTAGTGAGGGGATTGTGACTTTGGGCGATCAAGTCATTAATAAGAGTACACATTTTAGATATCTTGGATCTATTGTTCAGAGTGATGGTGAAATAGATGGGGATATTATCAGCAGAATTCAAGTTGGATGGTTGAAGTGGAGGAATGCATCGGGCTTGTTATGTAATAGAAATGTACCCCTCAAACTTAAGGGAAAATTCTATAAGATGGTAGTGAGGCCTGCAATGCTTTATGGTGCCGAATGTTGCCATTAAAAGGGAAGCATAATACTAAGTTAAGTGTGGCAGAGATGAGGATGCTCAGGTGGATGAGTGGCTTTACCCTTATAGATAGGATACGAAATGAGCATATATGTGAAAAGGTTGGAGTAGCTCCAGTAGAAGATAAGATTAGAGAGAGTCGCCTTAGATGGTTTGGTCACATAAAACGGCGGCCTTCCGATGACCCGGTTAGGAGAGTAGAGGTATTAGATTTGACTTATGTTAAGAAAGGTAGGGGTAGACCTAAAAAGACTTGGTTAGAAAATATTAGGAATGACCTTTCTTTATTAGATTTAAACGAGAATTTGACTTTTAATAGGACACAATGGAGAAAAAGGTTTCATGTAGCCGACCCCACGTAGTGGGATAAAGGCTTGATGTTGTTGTATTAATTAATTAATTAATTTTAAATAGGTAATAAAAATATCTATTTTTAATGAATATTCATTTAGATTGATCGGGTCGTCGTTAGGGTAAATCGGGTTCGCTTCGATTTGTGCACACAAAATTTTGATTTTCGTCGATCAACAACCTTAACCAATATGGGTGTAGATTTTACTTGTTTCAGTTGTCCGGAATTTGCTGGTGCTATCCATTCTTTGAACGGAGACCATTTCGACGATTTATGATTTTTTTAGTCAACATGCGTCGGATGAGTTTAATGCGACGTCGTGTTCTTTCGCTTTCGAAACTCACCGTATGCGGTCCACTTGACACTAGTATTTACGTCAACAAATATCAAGCATATTATAAAATTTATATATCTGATATGCTTGCTTCTTAAAATAAAAATTGGAAAGTTTGGTGGAAAATGGATTAAGTGTAATGTTAACATGTCTGAGATCAACAAGAATTCAGGAATTTTTTATAGTTAATGGAAGAAACTTTGAGAGGAAGTTTTAGGAGCACCATAATGGAAAGGGATTGTCGAGCGCTTGAACAGAATTTTTAATGAAAACCTAGAGTCATAACGTTCTGTGGAATTATCCAAGAGTCCAATACTTTTTGCAGATTCACTTGGTAAATAAAGAACCCTTGGTTTATTATGCTCTTAACTTCTTATATAGAAGTTTAGATGGGTGAAGAGAGACAATTTTCCCATTTAAAGGTTTTTGATTGTCTTTATTATGTACATATGAGTTTTATTGACGGAGATAAATTAGACTCAAAATCTCTAGTGTTATTTCTTTTTATATGGAGTTAAAGATTTTATTGTTGATTTTGAGATGATCAATGAAAAATCATTAGAATTTAGAAGCAGTAAGTCATATTTTCAAATTGATGTGTACTAGGCCGGGTTTAATAATGTGAGGAAGCATACCTCCATAGGTTAACGTATTGAACTTAAAGAGATTTCTGAAGATGATGCAGAAGAAATTATTCTGGTGATTCAAAATATTGAGACAGAGCTAGAGTTGAGCACACCTATAATAGATTTAAGAAGATCTTAAAGATTATCTAAGCTTCCTCATAGATATTTTCCTTTTATTTTTTATTTACTCGCCGATGCTGTTGATCCTAAGTGTTATGAAGAATAATATAGGTTTGACGACTTTATCAAGTGAGATCGAAAAGAAAAAAGAGTAGATTGACTCCTTGGAGATATTAATTGAGCTATCAAATGATAATAAGACATTGCAAATAAAAAAAAAATCTTGGGATCAAGGAAGAGCAAATGGAAATAAAGGATATAAAGCAAAGCTTTTGGTGAAATGAATTTAGGTAAAGGAGAGTAATGAATTTTGTGGGATCCGAAAATTTGTTCCCCGGCTTCTCTGCGGCCCCTTTATTTTGTGGTGTTGGTAAGGAGAGTTCTAAAGAGTTTAGGTTTCGGGATAAATTTTTAGAAGGCATATTGGATTTTTAGATAAGACACTACCCAGAAAATTTTCCCTCTATTTGTGTGAAGACTTTATGATTGAGTTCTGGTTTCCTGTAGGTGCAAGCTCCTATAGTTAATTACCCCTCTTGATAATGAGAACTTTCGATTAAGGCTAGTCGTTGAACAAATACATACAATCTAGCTTATAGTAGCAACATAATTATATATTAAAAATTGAAATTTATCACCATCACTACGGGAAAACACGTGAATACCGTCGGATTTTTCGGCGAAAAATTCTGGACGGTAATAAACGGCGCAGTTTCCGGCGGCTTTGTTCGACGTAAAGTTTGCGTCAACCTTTCCGGCGCAAAATACGCCGTAAATTTACCGACGCATGTTCCGTCGGCAAGTCCGACGGTATAGGGATGCCTGAACTATTTCCGTCGCACGTTACGGCGGAACTATTCCGGCGTATGGTACCGGCGGAAATTGCGCCGGCGTATTTAAACTCAACGAAATATATCCGACGGATTAGACGTCGGAAATGATACCGACGTCACTAGTGTCATTACCGGCGGAACGTCCGCCGGTAAAAGCCCTATTTTGCGAACCCGAACCCCTCTGGCCGTCATTCGTTTCCTTACATTCTCTCACTTCGACTGCTTCGCCCGTCGCCCTCCGTCGCCGTTCGTCGCTCGCCGTGGTTAGACATCGCCGACAGTCACCGGACTTCGCCGTTGACGGTCACCGGACTTCGCCGAGCCTCCTTCCTAGTCGCGCGCCGCCTCTCTCCTGCCTAGTCGCGCGCCGCCGAGGAGATAACCGAAGGTTTTTGTTTTCAAATTTTTTTGCTATTTCGGTTGGATTACATATAGGATTAGCCTTAAGTCCATATCTTTTTGCTATAGTCATGGTTGTTATCACTAGACATTTGCTAGAGGATGTAGTTTGGTGCATGCTTTTTGTTTATGATATTGTTCTTGTTGATAAGACTAGTGAGGGATTTGAAGGTTTTTGTTTTCAAATTTTTTTGCTATTTCGGTTGGATTACATATAAGATTAGCCTTAAGTTCATATCTTTTTGCTATAGTCATGGTTCTTATCATTAGACATTTGCTAAAGGATGTAGCTGAGATCAGATTGCCAGAATATGGTGTCAACCATAATTGGACCAAGAAAAGTATTTTTTGGTCATTGCCATATTGGAGAACAAACTTGATTAGACATAACTTGGATGTTATGCATATAGAGAAAAATATTTTTGATAATATTTTCTATACAGTTATGAACATCAAAGAGAAATCTAAAGATAATATAAAAGCAAGGATGGACTTAAAGGAGATTTGTAGAAGGAAAGCTTTGGAATTGAAGGATGGTGGAGCCGGAAAATTTTTCAAACCCAAAGCTCCATTCACATTAACTTTAGAGCAAAAATGAGCAATTTGTGAATGGGTGAAGACTCTACGAGTACATGACGGATATTCTTCCAATCTAAGCAGGTGTGTTGACATAAGATCAGGGAGATTATTCGGATTGAAAAGTCATGATTGTCACATCTTCATGCAATGTCTACTATCAACTGTTTTATTGAACAGTTTCTTTTAATGTGATGTTTTTAGTTGATTGTTAGTACTGAACTGTTTCTTTTAATGTTATAAACTGTTGTGAAACTGTGGTGAAATTGTTGATATGTTGTAATGTTACAATTGAAATGTTGTAGAATTGATATTTGTATAGGTTTGCAGGTGCGGAAATTTGATTGTTGGCTGGGAAGGAAATTTTTTTTTGGCAATGCTCCAGGTTTCCGGCGGATTTTGCGCCGGTAGTTCGCCGGAAACGAAGATACAACGAATCCTATCGTATGTACCGTCGTCTTTGTTATGTCGGAAATTACCGGCGCATGTACTGGCGCACAGTCTGCCGGTATTCACCGGCGTACAATTTGCGTCGCAAAAGAGTTCGTGGGGTTTCTACGCACACTTTGCGTCGTCTTATCCGTCGGTAATGGCTGGCGCATACTGCGACGCTAATTACCGGCGGATATGGCGCCGGAATCAAGACGTTTCTTAACGTCGAAAACAATCCGTTTTTTCGCCGGTAGTTCGTCGGAAAATGCGCCGAAGAAATTTCCGACGCAAAATTGGTGCCGGAAATAATTTATTGATGTGACCGAAACCGGCGTATGGATTTCCGCCGCAACGTGCGCCAGAAACGTATATTTCCGTCGGAATATCTATGTATTCCGGCGGATTTCGTCCGCCGGTAATATGGGGTTTTCCTGTAGTGCATGCACTTAAAACGAATGGTGGGGGAACAATCATGAACCTGATCAAGATCCTATGATTTCGTCATCTCGTGTCATCATGGTCCCTAATCTATTTAGTCAAAGGAGGTAGGTGATCCAACCTGACCGAAGGATCCTTGTCGGCAACCATGAGTTGCTTCCTATAAGGGTACTTTATAGATTTGGGGTGAATGTTTGCCTAAGGGGATAGATTTGAGCCCACCTTAGTTAACAAAGAGCTTTGTTCTCTATTAATTATATCATATTGATTTATTATTCAAAGATTTAGAGCCATTAGGAAACATACGAGCTCTGGCTTTGACCGTAATTTAGTGGTATTATTGGGCAGTAAAACCACCCTGTCAGAGAGCCCCAGGTATAATTATTTATTTGTTATACCATCTGGCTGTGAAATCACTAGTTAGAGGACACGTGCCACGTTCTTACTGATATGAGATAGTTTTAGAATGGATCCTAGTGAAATTCTCGATTGGATATTCGCTCTTTGTGAGCTGAAGTGATTCAAATTTATCCATCTTGACAAAATGTTGCAGAGGGTGGATGGATTTTTTACTTTTGAGTGTTTAGGTGATTTATTTTGATTAGATATTTTGAATTTTTTAAGAGCAATAGATTTGAAATTTTTATTTAAACTTGAGCCCGAGCAATTAACTTTGAGATTTGGGGATATTTGTTTGAAATTTGTGTGGACCCCTCCAGTTGAGATTTGTTTTCAACATGGTCATCATCGAGATTTTGTGGGTAATTTCATTTCATTATTCGAACATTGTCAACTTTTTTTATTTGTTAATAGAGGATTGGGTTCAACTCTTAATTTTTGGTGTTATTGTAAAAATATCGGAATCGAGAGTATATATTTTAATATATGAAATTTTTTCATAAAAGACCCTGAAGGCCTAATATGAATATATAAAATTATATAGTTCGGTTAATTCAACGAGCGTTGGTTCCGAAAGTTTATATTTTGGTGATTGTTTTTTTTTTTGTAAGAGGTCTTGAAGACCTAATGTAAATGTATTAAATCAAATATCCCGGTCGACACTATGACCACATATATGTTTGTTTGTTTAAGTAGTGTCAACTCCAATCCATTCAAAGAGAATAATCGGACTTGAATTTAAGTTCACTTTTGACCTACGCAGCATCCTCAGGCATCACGTGTGTACATATATCATACTCTTCGGGCCCATGCGAGTATTTTAAATTTTATTTTAAATGATGTGTGTGTATGTCAGCGTACTTATACAATGTATTTGTATGTTTGATAAATTTATTAATTATTTCTTTAGTCCACGTAGCATCATTAGATGTCACGTATATGCCATGCTCATCAGGGCCCATTGTGTATGCGCGCTTTTCAATGCATTTGCTCAATTACATTATGCAGTTATATAATTGTTGCATGATTGACATAATGTTTTTGCATAATTAACATAATGCACTTTGAGAATTAGCACTACACATTTGAAAAAAAATGGCACATTGTGCTTTTGTGTGACAAGTATAATAGATTTTCATGATGATTGATTTATTTGTAGTATAAATGTAATAATTTGTATGATAAATTTACATAATGCATCTATAATAAATAATGCATTTGTATGATTGGTATGTTGCATTATGTGCTTGCACAATATTTTATGCATTTATATAAAATACTTATATATATATATATATATATATATATATATATATATATATATATATATATATATATATATATATATATATATATATATATATATATATATATATATATATATATATATATATATATATATATATATATATATATATGATGCACTTGCGTACCATTTAGTATGTGCGTATGATATGCATGCATGTGGTTTAGTATATATGCATTATACAATAGAGAGCTCGTAGGCGACACCCTCTTTTGGTGATGTTTGTGCATCATTGCGCTTTAATGAGTGGTCGTGCAACCTATGACATATAACAGTGTACTATTTTGTTTCTTTTCGAAGACAAATATTCACGAATGTACGACACATTCAGGGGACACGCACGAGTCTCCTAACTTACTTTAATAGTTGGTATGTACACTACCAGAACACTTGTGCACCCGTAACTCTTCTTATCATTTTGTATTTAGAGTTTAATGGGATCAATTTCTTGGGTTATAAATAGGGAATCCAGCCTTCATTTCAGTTTAGAGCGTGCTCTGCTAAGGGATATGAGTGTGCGCTCGAGCTTGGAGCTTAGGGGAAAATTCTAGTTTGTGCTTGTGTTGGTTGACGAGCAACCAAAAATTCTTGTACAAATTCATTATAAAGGCCATTTTGTTGCAGTTTAGTTTTCATTCATTTTTGTTTTTGAACATTTGCAAATTATGTCTTCGTGTATGTTTCATTTTGTTGTTGACTCAGGAGCTAGATTAGGTTTTAACTTCTTTAAATTATTTGTCCATTATTTTATTGTAATTTTGGTAGCAACCCAACTTCGTCCCCGCATAGGGGGCTGCATCAGGTGTGCTGAGCCTTTCCACCTGCTAATAAAAGCAGTAATGGTAGGAGTCTGGTGACACCGTGACCAAAATTTATTACCCAGCTTGCCAATAAAAGCGGTGATGGGTCTTCAAGTACCTTTTTATAAAACATAGCATTTCACTCCCTTAGATGCGTGGCGATCGAGGCGGTGACGATGAGATGATAGCGACGGATATGCACGAGATTGTGGTGGTTGGAGTTGTGGTTGGTGATTGTTTGGACATGCGGAGGGGGAGCGGAGAGGGAGAGGGGAGTTCGGCTTGTGAGTGTCGTACATGAGTGGGTGAACCGTGTGGTGAGTGTATGAGGGTTATGAGGGTGTGATTGTTATGTGAGGGGTATTTTGGGGATTTAATTATTTAGATTTAGGCTTTTTTTTAAAAAAAATATTATTTATAATTAATTTTAAAATATGAAATTAATACTAAATTTTTTTAATAAGCATGCATCGATTTTCTCTCCTTGTCGTCGTTCTCCACACTTGTCAATGTCGTTTCGATTTGCGTGCGAGCTAAAGCTAATTGTTTTGCCGATCGACAACTCTAATCAATATGAGTGTTGATCTTAACTGTTTCCATTGCCCCGGACGCATCAAAGCTGTATGTTTTATGAACGGAGGACAATTTGTCTAGGTTTTTGGTCTACATGTGTCGGGTGAGTTTAACGCGACGTTGTGTTCTTTCGTTTTAAAAATTCATCGTGGACGGTTAAACATACCCCGACAGTAGTATTGAGGTCAACTTTGATGAGATTTTTTTCCTGCTGTTAAGCTATTATAGTCGACCATTATTGAATACAAAACAAAAAAAAAACTAGGGGTGTCAATATTGGACCTGACCGAACCCAACCCGAAAATTTCAGGTTTGGGTTGACCCGAACCCGAAGCGGGTCGGGATTAGGTTGACCCGAAATGACCCGAAATAACACATAAACCCGTCTTCCCGTAATGACCTCGCCCCGGCTGCCCCGCGTCGTGCACTCGAATGTGCCTCGCGTCCTGTGTCGCGCACTCGTGCGCGCCCCGCGTCCCGCGTATCGCGTCAATTCTGCATCGCGCGTCCCACTTTCGCTGCCACCGGTCGTCGGCCCACAACTGCCGCCGGGCAGTTCCGAGTCAATTGTTGTGTCCGCGGGTCGGGTTGGGTTGACCCGAACCCGAAGCGGGTTGGGTCCAGAAATCGACCCGTTTGCAAAAATGGGTCGGGTCGACCCGAACCCAAATAGTGCCGGGTCAATTTCGGGTTCGACCCGAACCCGATCTGTGACTCGAAATTGACAATCCTAAAAAAACTTTTGCATCTTGAGTAGTAGATGCCAAGGTAGCTTTTCTTCTGGCAGATTCAAAGGCCATCTTGAATGTTTTAAAGATTGAAAAATAAACCCTTCTTCATATAAAACTTCATATGATTTAAAATTTAACGGGTTCATGCAGCAAATTCACTTTATCAAATGCAATTTAGATCATCATTCTTATGTAAAAGGCATGGGTAAAAAATATTTATATTGCTAATATGTGGATTGATAAAAAAAAAAACAAAATCTTTGAATGATAATTAGTTGTGTAGATTGGTTTGTAAGTTGAAACTATCTCATACTGATTAGATTGAGAAGGTATTAAATAAATTTAATATGTCAGACTATAAATAATCATTTAAACTTCTAACTTTAAAGCATCAATCACCTAAAACTTACAAGGAGATAGAACATATTAGCAAATTCCCTTATGTTTAAGCAGTTGATTTATTGATGTTTGCTATGATGCGCATGTTGCTTCAGACATTTTATAGCTCATGCAGTGGGAGTACTTATTAGATATACGTTAAATCTAGAAAAGACGCATTAAGAGGCAATTAAATTGATTTGTGCTATTTGAATGGCGCTATAAAAACTTCATTAGTAATTTAAAAAGGTTACATGAGACAGAATACTTATTAGATATACGAGGCATTGTAATAATTATCTCGAGATCAGATTTGAATACCTATAGAGTATATGTCTATATTTGGATGAATTATTCTGTGTGGACACCGGATGGAACCGTCCGGTGTCTCCCTTTCCGGTGTTAGCACAAAATAATCTCTCCTATATTTGGGTGGTATTGCTATCAGGTGGATCTCACAATTTCAATACATATTGACCTTATCAACCACTGAGATAGAATACATTACAATTAAACAAGTGGTTTAAGTCAATAACTTCTTAAAAGAGTTTGGAAAAGAATAAGATTACAATATTCTTTGTTTTTTTAACACTCAAAAGTATTATACATATAACTAAAAATGCACTATTTTATTCCGGGACAGCATATCTAGTTTAGACATTATTTTATTCAAGTTTAGTTGGGAAATAACGTCTTATTGATGAACAAAATAAAAGGATTTGAGAACTATGTTAGCAACTTTACAAAGATATCACCTATGGCAAATTTAGACTTTATAAAGCTTTAGTTAAGCCTTATGAATGATTGAGAGGCTTTGTACAATTTTAATTTCTACAAGTTGGTACATCGAAAATTTGGTCTTCATGTGTGAGACTATTAGTTTGTGGAGCTTTTAGCTTTTTCTTAACAAGATAAAAACAATTCAAAGGAGATGGTTTTGAAAAATCTCAATTTATTAATTATCTTCTCCAATAATTATGGGTTTTTAAATTTGATTTGAAGTTTGTCATTGTGTTTTTGATTCAAAGAATTGAACATAATTAGTTATGAATTTCCATCTAGCTGAAGGGGTATGATATTGAATTTTCATCTCTTGCCATGGGAAGAAAAAGGATGCTGCGTGAGTGCTTTTTCAGGAAAAAAGATAGAGATGAATAGAGCAATAGAGGGAAAGATCAAGAGAAGAAAACAAGAGAGAGATCTTTTGGCTATTCATTTTTGGTTATGGCGAATTGTTTTGCTTGGTGCAAGCGTGGTGTTGGCATGCAGAGAAGCATGATAGTGGCAGGTGGAAGTCGAAGGGGTACCAAAAAGGCAAAAAATATCTTGTTGGTCTGAAAAGAAAATACTAAGGTTTTTTTGGCATCTTCTCTTTTTAAGCCTCTTCCATTCTTATTTGAACATTTATTATTCTTTCAAATTATACATGATTGTGACAATTTAATATACGATTTCTATGATAATGGAAATGGTTTTTTGACATATAGGAGAGAGAATTTCACCACCACCAACAACAACATCAAGCCTTTGTCCCACTACATGGGGTCAGCTACATGAATACTTTTTCTCCATTGTGTGCTGTTAAAAGTCAAATTCTCGTTTAAATCTAATAAAGAAAAATTATTTCTAATATTTTCTACCAAAGTCTTTTTAGGTCTACCTTTGCCTTTCTTAACATAAGACAAATCTAATATCTCTACTTTCCTAACCAGGTCATCGGAGAGATAATTTCACCGAATCCCATAAATTGTCTTTTATTTTGAATTATCTGTGTCCTCTTCTTTTTCTCTTTTTGCTTTTATTATTATTCTATTTATTCCCTACATATATATATATATATATATATATATATATATCTGGCTTGGGTCGGGTTAATGTTGTCTGGTTTATGTGAAATTAATTTATGTTTGGATAATAAAAGCCTTTGTTTTGCTTTATTTTACTGTGTTATTTTTGTAAACTAAAACTATGATATCTCTAAGGCTGGTTACTATTTTTATTTTGTATCCTACTGCTTTTGATTTTGCTTGTCAGACTATTTTAACTTTCTTCTCTCCAGTTATTCAAGATTAGTGAAGAGGTTGTGATCGACGCAACAAATAAAGGAAACATAGCACGTTTAATTAATCACTCTGTAAGACCATAAACCATTATCACCAGATAAAATGCATTATAGCTTGCTTACATTGGGGTTTTCAATATGTTTTTGATGCAGTGCATGCCCAATTGCTATGCAAGGATTATGAGTGCAGGCAATGATCAGAGCCGGATTGTACTCATTGCTAAGACAAATGTGTCTGTAGGCGATGAACTAACGTATTACTACCATCTCAAATTCTTATTTATCTTAATTCTGTGAAATTTATCTTTGATTGTCATGATTAATTAAGTTTGTTGATGGCATCTTCTTACTAAGTAGTTTATATGCATTAGAAATGCACAGCAGGTTGAATGCAGCTAATTTTACTGCAATTTTCTTTCATAGGCTTACTTTACATGCTTTTTTCTTTTGCAGAAAACCAAGTAGGCAATATTTTTTTGCATTCATACATGTTAGAAAATACTATAGTGCCAAATGAGGCTTTTATCAACCGCAGCAATGGTAATGGGGGAATTTCTTGTGTTTTCTATTAAGGCTTCATTTGGGATAGCTTTGATATTGCTTTATAAAATAGATTTTTAGTACAATTTTTTTTTTTTAAATTGTATTGAAACTTTGTTTTATAAAGCAGTATGAAAGTTGCCCCAAATGAAGCCTAAGGTTTTGTTTGGGGCTGCTTTCTTATTGGTTCTTAAAGCAGCTTTTTAGTACAAATATTTTAATTTTTTTGCTAGAAAGCTACTTTAAGAAACAGTAAGAAAGTCATTCCAAATGAAGTCTAGTTTCCTCTTTCATGGTTCACAAAGTGGAGCTTCTTTGGAGGATCTTCAAGTTTTTTTCATTTTTAAGTCGGAAAGCCTAATTAATGTGCATTGCATAGATTAAAGTTTTGTTTGGGACAAATTTTTTATTGCTTTCTAGCATAAAAATTTTCTGAATTAGAAATTTTTATTCTAGGAAAGTTGTTTTCATAAACAGTAAGAAAATTGTCCCAAATAAAATCTTAATCATAAGTTGAACTTCGTGATAAAATTGTTGTGGGGATTAGCTGTTGTGGTCAGGGGTTAGGGATCTTAAGAAGTATTTATTTATTGAATATTTATAGGTTATTTCATCAAAGATGTTTTGAAAATTTTATTGTATTTTTAACTGCAATTTTTCCTTTACAAAAATGTGGTGCAAAATTATACAAAAAGAGATGAGGGGAGGGGAGCTGTAATTCTCCACAATCAAAATCATAATGAAATCAACAATGATGATAACAACATGAAGCCATCAATTAAATGAATCGATATATAGGCTTCGTTTGAGACAGTTTTTTTAGTGCTTGTTAAAGCAGCTTTTTAGTATTAAAATTTTAATTTTTGAACTAAAAAGTCGCTTTAAGTAGTAAGAAAGCCTTCTCATACGAAGCCATAAATGTGTTTTTTTGTGTTGATTTTCTTCTCTGTTTCCGCTCTTCATATTTAAATTAGGCTTCACCTATTTCCCAACCATCATCTCATGTGTTATTCGTGTATCCTCTCGCAGGTATGACTACCTGTTCGAAACCGACGAAGCCGACGAATGCAAGGTTCCATGCCTCTGCAATTCACCAAACTGTTGTAAGTTTATGAATTAAGAGCTTGTTCATGAAAATCAATTCTTTCAAAACAAGGGAGTAAGTCTTCCCTTCCATTGAAATTAAGCCTTCCCCTTCAACATTATTTTTGATTTTCTTTTCATTTTTCTTATTTCTTCAATAAGCTTTTTATCTGATTTCATCCCAACAAAAAATTTAGATACTGTTCTATCAAAATATTTCAATCATTGGTCATAGTGTCAAACTTTGACCTGTTTATAAATCTTTTACATAGGCAGGTTTCTGTTCCTGGTGTACAATTTTCAAAATATCAACAAAAACTGTTTTTTTTCCTTTCATTCTTTGCTTTTTTTATGGTTCTTTTATTTTATTTATCTTATAACAAAAGAAAATTGTGAAGAGATTATTATTATTATTATTATTTATATAAATAATTGAGTAGTATTTTTTGTGACTTCTAATTACATATCTGATTAAATTATTACTCTATAAAATGATTGCTTGGACATTTTTTATCATACATCGAAATGTGTAGTAATAGTCTTGCACTGCTGGGTTTCTTTTTTGTATTGTATAAAGGAAATGTCTGAGAATTTTGGCCCTGAGAGTTATTGGGGCTCATTTCGTTGGTTGAAGGTGGAAAAATGCTTTCTATTCCCCGTAAGTAAGAGGTAAAGACTATTTTAAATAGGAAAAATTATTTTGTACGGAGTCTGAATGCATTTGGACTTCAATCAAAATTGGCCATGTCGTCTATACATAGGAGGTATATTATATACACAATGCGTATAAGATTGTACATAGGCTGTGTACAGATGATGTGGTTTCTTTTGATTGGTGTTCATACTCAAGTTATGTCCGGACTATGCACCGAATAATTTCTCTTTTAATTGTGGGGGAAGAGTAAAGTTGATTTCTATCTTTAGAAAGAAAATTCTCTTGAACATGTTGATAAATTTTATTTCTTATAACATTATGAGTGGCATTAATAAGGCAAGGTTGATTTATGTTTATGGTTATCATGATGATGAGGAGACATTGCATGGGTGAATTCAAATTGATTATCATTAACATGTTAATTTTATGGTGGGAGAATTCTATTATGTTACAATGGTGCTCTTTATTCTCTAGCTTTTTTAAAACTTGGAGGATTTGATCTTGATGCTACTCCATTCGGTGCATTTGATCCTTAAATGTTAGGGCTAAGTGGTCTTCATCAATTGGATTGTATTGTTCTTGATTGAGATATTGATTGTTAGCCATTAAAAATAATTATAAAATGTTGGGAAGCTTTCCATAGTTGGTGTTCAACTTATTTGTGCTAGAAAATTCATTACAATAGAGAGTTTTATGTCTTAGTTACGTGCAAAGATGATGGTGGTGCTATGATGGTGGTTAGAGGTGAACGTTAGCATCAAGTGCTAGTCCCCTTCATGTGAAGAATTGTGGTCTATTTATAGTATTTTTAAAAGGACATTTTGGTAAATCTAGGTAAGATTTCATAGCACTATGTTGGATGGCCAATGTCGAATCTCCTGATCAAAGATTGCTCATTCAACATTTAAGTACCTTGATGATTTTATAATCAAGTGATTTTTGGCTCATTCGATTTTTCTTATTGAGATGCTCGATTTGAATATAATTATATAAGATTTGAAGACTGCCTTGATTTTAGAATAAAGTGTTTTTTGGCTCATTAGATTTTTCTTGTCGAGATGTTTGATTTGATTATAAGTATGAAAGATTTGGAGACCGTTTGTTCATTCAATTAATATTTTGAAGTTTTCAATCATATTTCAAGTGCAAAAAGCATACAATGTCTAGTAAGAATACCCATGACTAAAGCAAAAAGATAAGAGCTTAAGGCTTCGTTTGGGACGTCTTTTTTATTGCTTTTGAAAACAGAGTTTTAGTACAAAAATTAAAAAATTTGTACTACAACTCCGTTTTAAAAAGCAATAAAAAAGCCGTCTCAAACGAAGCCTAAGGCTGATCCTTCATGTATCATGGCTCTTAATATAATATGATACAATAAAGATAAATTATTTATGTAATTTAACCCGCGTAGGGGATAAAGGCTTGTTATTATTGTTGTTGATGATCATGTATTTAAAGAAAATTAGCTCAATAATATAGTTAGATTAATCATAAAATAAAAATATATATAATTTTAGGGATGATATAATATTATTTAAATTGTTATTCTTAAATAAATATTGATTCAAATTTTCTTTCAGGTTTATTATTTAAACAAAATTTATTTTGAAATTTCATATTAATCTCTCATTACATAGCTTCCTATTTCTATTTTGGTATTTTTTTTCTTTGTTAAAAAAATAGCGTGAAAATAGATTTTATATTTGATGGTATAATTACAGTCGTACATTTTTCTTATTATATATTGATATAATTAATAAAATATAGATTTTAGAATAATGATATAATTCCTTCATTAAGTTATTGAGAATATTTTAAAATATAAAATATGTGAATGAAATTGTCTCAATTTCAATTGTGCTCAGAAAATCCCTATTGAAAATTTAATATATCGCATGAGATTATAATTAAAAAAAGATTAATTAATAGGTTGTTTGATCGGATGAAAAAGAAATGTAGAATAAAATATAATATATTGTCAAAAGAACTCGCGTATTTAAAATATTTTGAATTTTTTAAATTTTTCTTGAAGTGAAATAAATTTTGCTTAAAGCGTGCGAGGTTTAAAACGGGTTGGGTTCGGGTCGAACTTGGAATTGACCCGACACTGTTCGGGTCAACCTGACCCGTTTTTTAAAACGGATCCGGTTTCCAACCCAAACCCGATCCGATTTGGGTCGGGTCAACCCGACCCGACACCAATGATCCAAAGTTCTCATAAAATTGCTATTTTTAAGGTCAAAATTGGGTCAATCTTCGATTTTTGGGTCAAAATTGAGTTAATCTCGGGTTTCTGAGTCAAATAGGAGTTTTCGGGTCATTTTCTGGTTGCTGGGCCAATCTGAACCCGACCTGTTTCGGGTCCGGGTTGATCCTAACCCGGATTTTTTTGGGTCGGATTTGGATTGTGTTTTGGGTCGTGTCACGAGAGAGAGAGAGAGAGAGTCATGACAAGAGGCATCCATTGCATAAGTGGACTCCACTGATGCATGACTCAATTACTTATTAGCTACTCTTCTTTAATGAAAGCGATGGAATCTATAAAGTTAAGCAAAACAACACCATATGAGAAATCAAAGTTTTGGCCTTTGGTGCGACCACCGTTTGGTGAATCAATCATATGCCCATTTAGCTAATATAACATATACAATATATGTGGAGGCTAATTTTATTTTAATTTTGATTTGAGAATATTATTTACTTTTATGCTTATACTACATTAGATATATATGAATCACATTAAAAATATAAATTTGATATTTTTATACATTTCTTATTTAAAAAATTATTTATATATGATTAGATTAACAACGTAATATGATCTATATTATTTTTTTTATAATGATAACAAATCTAACGGGAGAATTAAGATTGACGTGAGATCTCATCAGAGGAGTTCTGCACCCAAAAGGAGAGCGAATTGAGCGAAAATTTCGATCTCATCAACAATGCCCTTAGAGAATACCAGCATTGAGATTTTATACGTGTAGGTAGAGATCAGAATTGACAAAAAACACATAAAACCTTTTTTTTATTTTCTAAGTAAATTATTTTAATTAAAAAATGATAAATAAATAAATGAACATAGCAAATATAACCTAAGCTAACAAAGACATCAACCTACTTGCAACTTCAAATAAGGGATATTGTTATCTCTTGACAAGCATCTTAAGAGTTATTAATTACAATCTTTTGATATAAATATTTCATTTTTCTTAAAAAAAGTAATCATTTATGACTAATTAATGATTAATGGATGATTAAAGGCTTCAATCCTATAGAGAAGAAACAAAAATGCCTGTCATTAAGAAGTGACAAAGAGCCGTATGATTTGCATGTGGATGTGTCTTATCAAATTTAATAATCATCTTAATAGCATAATTAGCTATTGTTATCTTAGGCATATTGGAGTTAATGATAGTAATTAAGAAGCTTAATTCCCTCTTTGAAGATTTTGTAGAGGTGATTAACCATCCTCAAAATTCGTGCAAAATTTATCTTCTTAGAAATTATTGGAAATTTTGTTCTTAAATTCATAATTTCCTTAGCACTAATCTTAATGAAAAACCAAATAATCATATATTCGATCAAGCTTTGAAATCTCTTCAAAAATACATTTTTTTTTTCAAATCATATTAATTATTTATTTCCATAAATAAGGAAAAAACATAAATGGAAAAAATTAAAAATTAAAATCATATTTGCATTCAAAATCTTATAAGAAAAAAAAAAAGAATTGCCGAATTAATCAAAACCCTTTGATTTCTCTCCACCAATAAATTCTTCAATAATTTCCTTTGTAAGAAAATAACATTTGAGCTACTCAATGTTTCAATCCATATAAAAGGAATATAAAGAGCTTCCTATCAAAGAACCGTTCAACCTTTCTTCTTCTTCTTCTTCTTCTTCCTCCTTCTATCTTCTTCTGAATTTCGGGCCATGGGTTCGGGTCTCGGGCCGGGCCTTCTCTGTTTCGCTCTGTTGGCAATGGTGTCGGAGGGGTGCAATATGTTCAACGGAAGCTGGATCGTGGATGAGTCGTACCCGCTTTACGATTCGGAAAACTGCCCGTTTATAAGGAAGGAGTTTGATTGTGTGAAGTATGGGAGGCCTGATAGGGAGTATTTGAGGTATAGATGGCAGCCGGATGGTGAGTGCGTGCTGCCGGCGTTTGATGGGATGGAGATGATGAGGTTGTGGAGGGGGAAGAAGGTTTTGTTCGTGGGGGATTCATTGAGCTTGAATATGTATAATTCGATGCTTTGCTTGTTGTATGCGGCTGCTCCGTATGGGAGGTTGAGCTATGTTGATAATGGAGTCCTATTTGAGGTACTCTCTCTCTCTCTTCTTTTCTCTTTTCTCTCTCTTCCTATTTGATGTACTCTCTCTCTCTCCCTTCTCTTTCTCTCTCTTCCTATTTGATGTACTCTCTCTCTCTCTCTAATTCTCTTTCTTCCTATTTGAGGTTCTCTCTCTCTTCCTATTTGAGGAATTCTCTCTCCTCTTCTCTCTCTATTTTGATAAATTTGTAGGTAATATTTTTATTATTTTTTTGGAAGGATAAATAAAAATAAAGAATGTTTGGTTGAGCTTTATCTTGAAATTATTGTGAAAGAGATAAGAATAAAATATTATTTATTGTCTTATTTATATACTATAATAAGTGGTATTATAATATTTATCTTTATTATTAGTTTTAGTATTATTATTATTTCTTTATTTATTTTTAATTAAATATATATATTTAATTAATATCAAGATAAAGAAGGATTTATATAAGAATTGTGAAATCCTTATTTTTAAATGTAAATAAACAATAGTTTAAAAAGCATTTTATAATTTATATTTTATATATATATATATATATATATATATATATATATATATATATTTATATAATAAGTAAAATATAATTATATCCATAATAAAGAGTTGGTAAATAAACTTACCTAAATTAATTTGCAATTTTTTTTTTTTTTAAAATTAAGATATTAATTTAATATATAAAAATATTATATATATATGTAAAGTAAATATTTTTTGTATTTATTATTATAATTATTATTCTTTTAAATATCTATGAATATAGGGTTGTTAATTGCTAGATTGTCTAGAATTTAGTGGGCCCAATTGGGTTGAGATAAAAAGGGTGTGTAGGCCAATATATAATAGTTATCATGTGAGTGCATTAAACATTTGGCTTTAACTTTTGACAAATACAATCTTTTTTTTAAATATATTCAAGTTTAATTATTTTAAAATAATTATTAATATCTTTAATATATATTTTAAATCGTAAAAGAGATAAATTAATCAAATTTAAAATTTAAATTCTTAAATGCAAATATATTGTTAAGAGGATATACAAATACAACTAATTATTTCATTAATTATAGAGTTTTACAAAAACTTTTTTTTTTATTTTTTCTAAATTAAAAAATATATTTTCATGCATACATTTTTAATGTATTTAGATACGAGACTATTATATTAATAAGTAAATATAAAAAATTTAGCTATAGATATGCAAGTCCTCTTTTAAAAAAATTAATTTTCTATTTAATTTTAGGGAAATTTACATACATACCACTTTATAACATCCTATTTACATATCTAACACCTAAAACTTTAATATTACATGAATACCACCCTATATTATTTTAATATCAAATATACCACTTACATTTCTTTCCTACCACTCATATATTTCATTTCTACCACTCATATTTGGTATGAAAATAAACTATGGGTGGTATGTATGTAATATTAAAATTTTAGGTGTTAAATATGTAAATAGCATAGTATTAAGTGGTATGTATGTAAATCTCCCTTAATTTTATTGTGATGTTAAATAAAACTTAACAAAATGGATTTTTTATCCCCTTACAATGAATGTAGGACTTCAATCTCACAGTATCATATTACATATCACATTATCTGGTCGACATTGTTGAGGAGAAGATTGGAAGAGTCCTCAAGCTCAACTCTTTGCAGGCAAGCAAAGAGTGGCTCTCAGCTGATTTGCTCATCTTCAACACTTGGCATTGGTGGCCTCGCGCCGGACCGACACAACCGTACTTCTCTTTCCTCTATCTTTTTTCCCTCCAAAATGTTTTATATATATAGAGGTGTAAGTGAGCCGAGCCGGCTCGCTCGACTCGTTTATGGGCTCGTGAGCCGAGCTTATCGAGCTCATGCATGAGTCGAGATCGAGCCGGCTTGGGCTCAACTCGTTTATAGGCTCACGAGCCGAGCTTATCGAGCTCATGAGTCGAGATTGAGTTGGTTCGGCTCGTGAGCCAGCTCGAATAAATATTAACATTTTTAAAATAATTTATTCTATTTATTAAATTTAATAATTAAAAAAAGAAAAAAAAATCACCTAAGTTTTATTTAAATGCTAAACATTTCTTTTTTTTTTTTTTCTAAATTTTGACTAAGCTTTAAAAACACTACAATTGGCTCCGCTCGAATAAATGTTAATATTTTTAAAATAATTTATTTTATTTATTAAGTTTAAATATTAAAAAAATTAATAAAAATCACCTAAGTTTAATTTAAATGTTAAACATTTCATTTTTTTTCTAAATTTTGACTAAGTTTTAAAAATCATAAACCCTAATTTTTAAAAATCCGGCCTAAATTTTAAAATTCCCGCCCATGGCTCGCGAGCTGGCTCGAGCTCCTTTACAGTGAGACGAGCTCGAGTTCGAGCTAGAGTTTGAGCTCGCTTTTTAACTAACGAGACAAGCTTGATGAGGGCCTAAACTCGACTCGACTCAACTCGTTTGCATCCCTAATTATATAAAGAAAGCTCACTATATTTTGGTTGTAGGTGGGATTACATTCAAGATGGAGACCTAATAGTGAAGGACATGGACCGGACATTAGCATTTTCTAAAGCTCTAACTACTTGGGCTAATTGGGTTAGAGCAACCATTGATCCCTATGCTAAGAAGGTTTTCTATCAAGGAGTCTCTCCTTCCCATTACCAGTGAGTTCAACGTGCCAAATGCCTTATTTATTATTATTTTTTAATAAACAATTAAAGTATTGATTTTTGGCATAATTTAATAAATATTTATAATTTGTTTAAAAAGGAAAAGTGATTGTGATGATTTGATAAAGAGGATTTCTTTTTTGATTGGGTAAAGGAGAGGAGCTTTGCTTTATTGGATTTGATGGTTTTTTCATGCTCTTTATGGGAACAATTAGGTAGGATGTCTATTTCAAGAGCAGTCTTTACCGTTAGTATTGGTTTTTTTCTTTCTTCATTGGTTGTAGTAAATGAATTGGCATGCAAATTAATGCTAAGAGGTCTTCAATTTGCACACTCAACGAGGACTTTCTTCTTGTTTTTTGGAGAAATTATTCGGTACGAAGTTAGTATGGTTCTGTTCAGATGGGAAGAACTATCCAGACATGTAAGTGTACACATTGTGTACATTTTATTGCACACAATGTGTAAATTACTCACATGTCCGAGCGGTTCTTCCCGTTCGGACTTCGCACAGAATAATTTCTCCTCCTCTTAACCTTTAATGATAATTTGTCTATTTTTCTTAAGACAACCTTTTTTTTTTTAAAATGGAATGTTAAGAATTAAAGCATAATCTTTAAAAGAAAATTTCAAATTACAACTCATTAATGAATTAAAATCAAAGTATAAATTTAGGCTTAAGAAGATAGTAATGCTACATTACTACCAATACATAACCCTATTATATAGTTATAGAGAAGAATCAAAATATTTATGATGAATAATTTTAGGATATGCTTTAAAGCTAAAAATAGAGAAGCATCAAAGACAAAAATTTGATCTCTTCAGAATAACAATCTATTTACACTTTCAAAGGCCTTATGAAGATAAATTTAGGGGTGTCAATTCGGGTCAACGGGTCGGGTTCGGGTCGAACTCGGAACTGATCCGGCACTATTCGGGTCAACCCGAACCTGACCCATTTTTAAAAATGGGTCAGGTTTTGGACCCGAACACGACACAATTCTGGTCCGGGTCAACCGACCCGACACGAATGATCGGGGTTGACCCAAAAATTATAGTTTTCGGTCAAAAATCAGGTCAATCTTCGATTTTCGGGTAAAAAACGGGTCAATCTCGGGTTTTCGGGTCAAATATGAGTTTTCGTGTCACTTTCAGGTCAATTTCGGGTTGCTGGGTAAACCCGAACCCGACCCAATTTTTAAAACGGATTGATTTGTTGAACCTGAACCGTTTCGGGTTGGGTTCGGGTCGTGTCAAAAATTGACACCCCTAGATAAATCCTTTGTAAATACAATTATCATGAATGCATCTTTTTTATCTTAATATTATTCAACCTCATTCAAACCTTATGCTTCATTTGGGACAACTTTCTTCCTTTTTTTTAATATAAAAATTTTATGAAGTAGACTAGAAAATAAGTTGCTTTAGAAAGCAATAATAAATTTGTCCCAAACCAAGCCTTAGGCTTCGTTTGGGATGGCTTTCTTACTGCTTCCTAAAACAATTTGTTAGTGCAAAAATTAAAATTTTTGTTCTAAAAAGCTGTTTTAACCTCTTATTTTTTACCTTACCAGTGGTAGTGATTGGGGTAAATCCTTCTCGAAGAGTTGCTCGGGAGAATCAGAGCCGTTGGATGGATCAAAATACAGATATCAGCAATCACCACAAGAAGCCATAGTGAAAGAAATAATCCCGAGAGAATTAGTCACATTGCTCGACATCACATTTCTCTCAGAGCTGAGAAAGGATGCTCATCCTTCCAAATACAGTGGAATCAGATCCAGAAATGACTGTAGCCATTGGTGCCTTGCTGGCTTGCCTGATACTTGGAATCTGCTTCTGTATGCGTTTCTTATACAATAATTTTATTCTGATTTTTGCTTTCAGAAGAAAACAAATAAAAGAGAGAGATAGAGAGAGAATAAATATAGATTTTTTATGGAGAGAAATTTAAAATTTCTATTTTTTTTATTTGGAAAAAGTATGTAAGAGGAATGATGATAATATTATTGTTTGAATAAAATAGAATGATTTTAGTTTATTTTTCTGGTTTTCTTTAGCTATAATAGTTAATCTAAGTTGGGAGATATCTTAGTATTAATTACTTTGTTAGCTTTGGTTGTGAAGGTTGGGTGATCCTATGGTTAGTGTCTAATTGAGATTTGATGGCCTTAATATAAGCCTTTGATGTTCAAATAAGTAATTAAGCAGTTAGGCGCATAGAACTAATGGAAGTTGAAAAATATATCGGTATAGAAAAATATCAAATTTATTATTAATTTGATCATTAATATGTCTTTCATAGTTTTATTTTTTATTTCATAGACAAAATATGATTTTAGAAATCTATAAATGAGCCCCACTCTTTATATGAAAATGATGATGCTTTGTAAGAGTTTAGATGTATAAAGAATCCCAGAGATCAACTCGAGCACCATCGCTAGACCATCGCCCGACTGTTGTCGTTAGACCACCGCTTGATTGTTGTCGTGGACCACCATGCACATGACTGCCACCAGATTGTTGACATCGAATGATTGCTATAGTTCGACCACCCCTCGATTGTCATCATTGGACCACAACCAAATAGCCACAATTTAACTACTACCGCCAGACTACCAACTATAGCTAGATTGATATTATTGAATTTCCTCCGGATTGTCATTTTCGAACCACCAGTACTCAACAACCACTGTGGGACCTTTATCCGACTATCATATTAGATATTAAAACTTTGTATCATGTTTTTTTTTTTGCAACATTAGTTTATGTGTAAGATCTTCGTGCAAATCTGATCAGATGCAAATTTCTTTCACTCTAATATCATAAATTTTCTAGCATACAATACAAACATAGACACACATACACATATATATATATATATGGAGAGAGAGAGAGAGAGAGAGAGAGAGAGAGAGAGAGAGAGAGAGAGAGAGAGAGAGAGCCCAGCAGCCAACTAAATTCATATTAAAGGGACCACCAAAAATAAAAGCAATAGATAAAAAATAGAAACAGTTCAATAAACTTATCTGCAGCAAGAAAAACAAGTTGTTCACAAGCTTCATGCGGGTCTGAAGCAGTTATAGTTCTCCAAAAATAGTCGTGAGCGTTGCAATTTTTTTTCAATCTTGAAAAATAACTTTTTTTTTCCCTTACGGCTATCACATTCTGACAGATGTGAGAAGAACTAAGAAAATTATTATCAAACAGAAGTGTAAGAAGAAAATTATGAAAGAACTATCCCAACCGAATGCTTAGTTTCACCTTCCCCTGGCCTCTTCTGGGCAAATTATTGCATCAGGTCACCTGACAGTGAGATGCGTTCGGTCTCTCTCTGTCTACAGTAACCTGCGCTTTATTGTAGCAGTGCTACAGTAAAGCGCAGGTTACTGTAGACAGAGAGAGACCGAACGCATCTCTGCGTTCGGTCACCTGACGCAATAATTTGCCCTTCTTTCTTCTGTGCAGAGTCCGGATGGCAAAAAAATAAATCTAAATTTTTTGAAATTCATTGTGATACCAAATTGATGCTCATTTGACTTAGAACATAAACAAGAGAAGCATAAAGATGAAACCCTAGCTTTCTAATAAAATCAATTTTACCATATAATGTTATATATTCTCTTTCTCTCCTTGGTGTTTTATGCAATTCAATAAATGTTGTTGTACAAAGAAGCAAAAAAAAAACATGAAAGGGAAGAACAAGGCCAACTCAACTTGATGAGGGCATCGGATTTCGCCATGTGTACCATCGCCGAGGACGACGATCGACGGCCCTGATTCAGAGTCTTTATCTATGATGCTTTAGTTCTTTTTTTTATTAGTTATTTTGTGTTTTCCGTTTGTACCCCTATGAGGGATGATTTGCTTTGTAGCCCAAGGGGCATTTGTGACTTTGTTCTTGTTCTTCTCATGTATAGCCTATATATAAAGGCTTGATTTGCTTGTATGAGGGATTGATTGATGATAAATGAAATATTCCCCTTGTTCTCTTTGTGAGTGCACAAAAGATCTCTTAGTGAGTTCTTTGAAGGAGATCTCTTGGTGAGTTCTCCATATTACGTGGATTGATTGAGTAAGTTTCTCCCTAAAAGTTTTAAATTTTCTTCTCCAAGTTTGAGCCGCCGGCCTCCCCATTTTCCTCCCCACCACCGGCCATCCCTACCCCACATCCGGCCACCTCCCACCGTCCCTACCTCCACATCCGGCCCCCCCCCCCCCCCCCCCCCCATTTTCCTCCCCACCACCGGCCGTCCCTACCCACGTCCGGCCACCTCCCGCCATCCATACCTCCACATCCGGCCAAATTCATTCCAATGTCCCATCAAATTCAAAATTTGAAAATTCAAATTTTGAATTCATTCATAATTTGAAATTCCCAAATTATGAAAGCTTTCATGAATTAATAAAATTCCAATTAGTATTAATTTGGAATTATTATTTTCTTACTTGTCCATGTCATCAATCCAAGGGAATTAAGAAGCCACCTCATCCCACAAATCCCTCCCTCTCCTATGGAACCGCCGGCCCCTATTCCCCCTCCTATGGAACCGCCGGCCCCTATTCCCCCTCTTTCTCCCAATTAATTAATTTCAAGCTATTATTAATTGGAGTTTTATTTTCTTACTTGTCCATGTCATCAATCCAAGTGAAGTAAGAAACTAACTCACCCCACAAATCCCTCCTTCTCCCATGGAACCGCCGCCCCTTCCCCCTCTTTCTCCTAGTGACCCGCCGGCCCCCTATTGAGCCCTCCTTTAAGGAGTTAATTCCTCCTCCTTTCACTTGAATTAATTTGAATTCCCCTTCCTCTCACCCAAACCCACCCGCCGGCCTCCCTTGGCTTGCAACCCGCCGGCTCCTAAGCTCCCTTGAAGATCCCGGTGAAACATTTCTCCCTCCACTCTCAATGAGGCATGGAAGTACCCGAATGGAATTTCGGATTTGAATACGACGGTCAAGGACGAGTCGACATCATCCGGTCCCCATTCTTTGACGTTGGATTTGACTTCGACGACACCGTCGAGGATTACTTGGCTCGGATTGTACCCACCTTGATAGAGACTGTTGACGATCACTTCTCAGAGTATACTTGGATTATCAGAGGACGCCGCTTTGCAAAACCTCCACATATTGTGCCGACCTCTTCATCCCTTCGGATCTACGGTGCCGTCGCCCTCGGAGTGATCTCGTCCATCGTATGGATCGTCTTCTCCCAACAATCCTAGTGGTAGGTAATTGAGAGTGGCCTCAAGGTGAAAATCACTTTGTTAACCTTGGGATCTTGTTGAGCATCTCATTTGTTTTACGATACTGACGTTGTTATTTTTCTTGGTCTTGCTAATTTACTTGCAAATAATTGCCTAGCCATAGTTACAATTTGATTTCCGGAAAGTTGGATTGAGAACGAGATTTCTTTTGTAATTATGTTACTTAAATAATCTCTTGTTCGAGTTCTTAATTATAATTCCTGGAATCATCGCATATTACATCATATTTTGGTATCAGAGCATGGCTAGCATGCTTTGTTTGTGCTAGATGCATCCTAGGAGTCTAGTTCACATTGCCATTCAGCAATTACATGCAAAAACATCATCTAGGTACTATTATTCAATATTTTACTTTGCTGTCCATCAACTTTCTGCATGCCATTTTCATTGTAATCAAGCATATTTAGCTACCTAAGTGATTAGTTTGGTCACTTTCCACCCACCACTACACATAAGTCACTTGCTTCACTTTAAATCCTTGCTGTCCAGATTAATTCCTGCACTGTTTAGTGGCTGATTAGGTGCCCGTAAGCCCTTGTCTAGTGGCTGTCCACACACCACAATCCACCCTAATCACCAACACCACTTCCCCACTGTGCTAGGTTGCTGTCTCCACTTTCCAGTTGCTGTTTGGTGACCGTAAGTGCTGTTTCCTGCAGCATTTCACTGCTGTCCCCCATTCCAAGACTACCCGTATCAACCCTCTGTCAATCCCATGGATCCGCAACACCTCCAGGCCACCCTCAACCTCATTTTGGGCCAATTAGGAACTGTTACACAGCAAGTTCGTAACACTCAGACGGACTTAGCAGATCTTAGGAGATTGACCAGTGATCGGTTAGATAACATAGAGCGTATTGGGAACCCTGCGATCTACACCCCTTCACGACCTCAATCGCCTTACAACGAGGAAAACCAAGCCGATCATGGCCACCATAGAGAACCACACCGGCATAACCCGAGACCCCATCAAGACCCTATTGGAGATGAAAACCCTTGGCGCGATAACGATGCCCAATTGCTGAAAAACATTAGGATTGATGCGCCAACTTACGATGGGACCCTCGATCCCCAAGTCTTCTTGGATTGGCTCAAATCCATGGATAGTTATTTCAAGTGGTATAACATCTCGGAGGCTAGGAAGGTTAGATTTGCCGAAATGAAACTCACGGGTCGAGCCAACTTATATTGGACCAATTTAGAGAATATGCGCGAGGCTCGAGGCGAACATCCTATCACGGACTGGAGAGCGATGAAACAAGAACTCAAGAGAAAATATCTCCCTCCTTCGTATTACCCGAAGCTCCTCGATAAGTGGAATAGATTAACCCAAGGGAGCAAGTCCGTCAAAGACTACATCTCAGCCTTTGATGACTTCCTGATCCGTTGCAATGGTGAAGAGTCCACCACCCCAACCCAAATCCTTTCCATGTTTAGAGCTGGCCTTAGGGAAGACCTACGTACTGAACTTTTTGCTCGAGGTATAGACTCTTTAGAAGCAGCCTGTAGCCTAGTTCTCGACCTCGAAGATTCTAGAACCCACTCTCAAACTAAGCACTTTGACTCCCGTTCGAACTCGTATAGAACCTCATTTGGACAACCTCAAACCCGACTCTCAGGATCAACTGCGAACCGCACCCCTGCTAGTTCAGCCCCACCTCGTACAGACCTCAAAGGTAAAACTCCCGAGCGTGACGCTACCAAACCCAATTCTGGAACCAAATGCTATAGGTGTCATGGGTACGGACACATTGCTTCGCAATGTTCTAGTCCTTACAAAGTCACCATAATTGAAGAAGTGGACGAAGCAGAGGAAGAACTTGAAACTGATTTGGTTCACCAAGTGGATGATGAAGAAGACTCTTTTACTGACGAGGAATCTGTGACATTACAAGTTGTTAGGTGCGCTTTAGCCCAACCTAAATTAAGCGATGATTGGCGTAGAACCTCTATTTTCCATACCTTCATTAAGATCGGAGAAAAGAGCTGCAAAGTTATCATAGATAGTGGAAGTTGTATCAATGCAGTCTCATCAGCCATGATCTCCAAACTCAATCTGAAGGTGACCCCGCACCCAAATCCGTATAAGGTTTCTTGGATCAACTCGACTAATATAGAAATTAAGGATCGAAGTCTTATTCCAATAGAATTTGTGGGATATCAAGACAAGATTTGGTGCGATGTGTTAACCATGGATGTGGGTCAAATTATCCTTGGTCGCCCTTGGTTATTTGACAACGACGTCCATATTTATGGGAGGACGAACACCTGTGTGTTCGAACATAACGGAAAGAAAATCAAATTAATGCCATCTCAACCTAAACCTCCCAAAACAGAAAATAAGCCCACCTCAGCCAAACAAAGTAAAGGCCTCCACCTACTGACAGCGAAAGAGGTGGAAAATGAAATCACCCAGGGAGCCCCTATGTATGCCCTAGTGGCTAGAGAGGTAGACGATGATCAGAAAGAACCCATCCCCGATGCAGTTAAACCTCTTCTTGAAAATTTTTCAGATGTTTTCCCTGAAGATTTACCTAACCAACTGCCACCTCTGCGGGACATACAGCACGCAATAGACTTGGTGCCAGGAGCATCCCTACCCAATCTTCCTCACTACCGTATGAACCCTACTGAACACTCTGAGCTTAAGAGACAAGTTGATGAACTCCTTCAACGAGGATTCATCAAGGAGAGCCTTAGCCCCTGCGCTGTGCCTGCTCTTTTAACGCCCAAAAAGGATGGCTCGTGGTGAATGTGCGTTGATAGCCGTGCTATCAACAAGATTACTGTCAAGTATAGATTTCCCATTCCTCAGCTGGATGACATGCTAGACATGATGACTGGACCCACCCTCTTTTCCAAAATAGATCTTAAGAGTGGATATCATCAAATTAGGATCCGCCCCGGGGATGAATGGAAAACGGTATTCAAAACTAAAGATGGACTTTATGAATGGACTGTTATGCCGTTTGGACTAAGCAACGCCCCTAGTACCTTCATGAGAGTTATGACTCAAGTCCTTAGGCCCTTCTTGGGAAAGTTTGTAGTAGTTTACTTTGATGACATTTTGATATACAGTACTTCGGAGGATCAACATCTCAATCACATAACTCAAGTCTGTGAAGTTTTAAGAAAAGAACAGCTGTATGCCAACCCAACTAAGTGTAAATTCCTTACCGATAGTGTAACCTTTCTTGGATTCATTATTTCAACTCAAGGGATATCTGCAGATCCCGAGAAAGTGCGAGCTATAAATGAGTGGCCAGAACCTAAGAATATCCGGGATGTTAGGAGTTTTCATGGATTGGCTACTTTCTATAGGAGGTTTATTCGGAATTTCAGCACCATTGTAGCCCCCGTAACTGATTGTCTTAAGAAAGGGGAATTTCTTTGGACGACTGCCGCTACCAGAGCATTTGAGGATATTAAAAAGAAAATGGTAGAAGCTCCTGTTATGCATCTCCCAGATTTTTCTAAAGTATTTGAAGTAACCTGCGACGCATCTGGAATCGGGATAGGAGGAGTATTGTCACAAGAAGGACACCCCGTGGCCTACTTTAGTGAGAAGCTTAATGACATACGACAAAGGTACTCCACCTACGATAAAGAGTTTTATGCTATCATTCAGTCTCTTAGGTATTGGAGACACTATTTACTACCTCAGGAGTTTGTGATCTTTTCCGACCATGAGGCGTTGAGATATATCAACTCTCAAAAGAAGTTAAATGCCCGTCATGGTCGTTGGGTTGAATTCTTACAGGAATATTCTTACACTATTAGACATAAAGCCGACATTGAGAATAAAGTGGCCGATGCTTTAAGCCGTAGGATAATGATCACGAAAGAAATGAGGACAGAAGTTGTAGGATTTGAACGCATCAAGGAGGAATACCTGGAATGTACTGACTTTAAGGAAATATATGCACTAATTATGGAAGGAGACAAACCATCTGTAGATGAATTTTTGATTGAGGATGGCTACCTGTTTAGATCCCAAAAACTGTGTATTCCTAACACTTCTCTTCGTGAGTTTCTTGTGTGGGAATTGCACGCAGGAGGGTTAGCTGGACATTTTGGGCAAACTAAGACCATTGCTGCCGTCGAGTATAGGTTTTTCTGGCCCAGCCTTAAGCGTGATGTCACTAGATTGATCAAACGTTGCCATACCTGTCAATTGGCAAAACAGCGAAAACAGAACACAGGCCTTTACACCCCACTCCCTGTACCTAACCGTCCTTGGGAAGATATTAGCATGGATTTCGTTTTAGGACTCCCCAAGACCATTAGGAAGAATGACTCCATTTTTGTCGTAGTAGATCGTTTCTCTAAGATGGCCCATTTCCTCCCTTGTGCTAAAACCTTCGATGCCTCTAGAATTGCTAAGATATATTTTAACGAGATTGTCCGACTCCACGGACTCCCAAAAACAATTGTGTCAGATAGGGACGTAAAATTTACGAGTTATTTCTGGAAAACTTTATGGAATAGGATGGGTACTAAGTTGCAGTTCTCCACCGCCTTCCACCCTCAAACTGATGGCCAAACCGAAGTTGTTAATAGGAGCCTAGGTAACCTCCTTAGGGCCTTAGTAGGTGATAACATTAGGGATTGGGATTCCAAACTACCCATTGCTGAGTTTGCATACAATAACTCTGTCAACCGAACCACCGGCATGAGCCCAGCTGAGATTGTTTATGGATATCGACCTAAGCAGCCTATAGATTTAGTTCCTATGAGTCCTAAGATTAGAGTGTCTGAGTCTGCATCTGCATTTGCATCCCATATCCAGGAATTACATCGAGAAATCAACAAAAGAATTATACAAAGTAACGAAAATTACAAATTAAATGCTGATCTCAAACGACGCTTCAAGGAATTCAAAGTTGGAGACTATGTCATGGTTCGGATTCGTCCGGAGCGGTTCCCTCCTGGGGCCGTTAAGAAATTGCATGCTAAAAGTGCGGGTCCTTTTAAAATAACTTCTAAAGTAAACAGTAATGCTTATGTTTTGGACCTTCCTGAAGGTTTCAACATGAATCCCACGTTTAACATCGAGGATTTAGTAGCCTTTGATGGACCTGATTTTAACCCTAACAATCCTTTGACTGTTGAGCCTTGTGAGTCCATACCTAGTGAGATCCCAGCCTTACCTCCACTCCCCAAAATTCCCACACTACCTAACAGGGAGAAGATTGAGACTATACTAAGTGATGAGATTATTTCCACCAGGGATGGCGGACGCCACAGATACTTAGTGCGTTGGAGAGGAAAGCCAGAGACGGAGGACACTTGGCTAGAGCGGGATGAGATACAGAGACTGGACCCCGATATTTTGGAGCTGTACGAGAGTTCTCAGGACCCTTACTCGACAGGGTCGAGTTTTCTCCCACCCGGGGAGAATGATGAGGGCATCGGATTTCGCCATGTGTACCATCGCCGAGGACGACGATCGACGGCCCTGATTCAGAGTCTTTATCTATGATGCTTTAGTTCTTTTTTTTATTAGTTATTTTGTGTTTTCCGTTTGTACCCCTATGAGGGATGATTTGCTTTGTAGCCCAAGGGGCATTTGTGACTTTGTTCTTGTTCTTCTCATGTATAGCCTATATATAAAGGCTTGATTTGCTTGTATGAGGGATTGATTGATGATAAATGAAATATTCCCCTTGTTCTCTTTGTGAGTGCACAAAAGATCTCTTAGTGAGTTCTTTGAAGGAGATCTCTTGGTGAGTTCTCCATATTACGTGGATTGATTGAGTAAGTTTCTCCCTAAAAGTTTTAAATTTTCTTCTCCAAGTTTGAGCCGCCGGCCTCCCCATTTTCCTCCCCACCACCGGCCATCCCTACCCCACATCCGGCCACCTCCCACCGTCCCTACCTCCACATCCGGCCCCCCCCCCCCCATTTTCCTCCCCACCACCGGCCGTCCCTACCCACGTCCGGCCACCTCCCGCCATCCATACCTCCACATCCGGCCAAATTCATTCCAATGTCCCATCAAATTCAAAATTTGAAAATTCAAATTTTGAATTCATTCATAATTTGAAATTCCCAAATTATGAAAGCTTTCATGAATTAATAAAATTCCAATTAGTATTAATTTGGAATTATTATTCTCTTACTTGTCCATGTCATCAATCCAAGGGAATTAAGAAGCCACCTCATCCCACAAATCCCTCCCTCTCCTATGGAACCGCCGGCCCCTATTCCCCCTCCTATGGAACCGCCGGCCCCTATTCCCCCTCTTTCTCCCAATTAATTAATTTCAAGCTATTATTAATTGGAGTTTTATTTTCTTACTTGTCCATGTCATCAATCCAAGTGAAGTAAGAAACTAACTCACCCCACAAATCCCTCCTTCTCCCATGGAACCGCCGCCCCTTCCCCCTCTTTCTCCTAGTGACCCGCCGGCCCCCTATTGAGCCCTCCTTTAAGGAGTTAATTCCTCCTCCTTTCACTTGAATTAATTTGAATTCCCCTTCCTCTCACCCAAACCCACCCGCCGGCCTCCCTTGGCTTGCAACCCGCCGGCTCCTAAGCTCCCTTGAAGATCCCGGTGAAACATTTCTCCCTCCACTCTCAATGAGGCATGGAAGTACCCGAATGGAATTTCGGATTTGAATACGACGGTCAAGGACGAGTCGACATCATCCGGTCCCCATTCTTTGACGTTGGATTTGACTTCGACGACACCGTCGAGGATTACTTGGCTCGGATTGTACCCACATTGATAGAGACTGTTGACGATCACTTCTCAGAGTATACTTGGATTATCAGAGGACGCCGCTTTGCAAAACCTCCACATATTGTGCCGACCTCTTCATCCCTTCGGATCTACGGTGCCGTCGCCCTCGGAGTGATCTCGTCCATCGTATGGATCGTCTTCTCCCAACAATCCTAGTGGTAGGTAATTGAGAGTGGCCTCAAGGTGAAAATCACTTTGTTAACCTTGGGATCTTGTTGAGCATCTCATTTGTTTTACGATACTGACGTTGTTATTTTTCTTGGTCTTGCTAATTTACTTGCAAATAATTGCCTAGCCATAGTTACAATTTGATTTCCGGAAAGTTGGATTGAGAACGAGATTTCTTTTGTAATTATGTTACTTAAATAATCTCTTGTTCGAGTTCTTAATTATAATTCCTGGAATCATCGCATATTACATCACAACTTCTCCCCACATGTTATAGAATGGTACAGTAAAACCATTAAAGGCAAGAACAGTTGGAAGGGCTCACCCAAGCAGATCACTTTCATGTAGTTGCTGCTTATAAAAAAAGCTAATCATGAGTGGAACCTTCTCTTGTTTTAAACTTGCAGCAAGAACTCCTCTTTGTTGAAAGTAATGAACAACGGCATAATGAAAATTATAATTGTGGTATTAAATATAAAACAATAAGAAAGCTATCATAAATTAAATTTTAGGGTTCATTTAGGATGACTTTAATTTTTTGTAAGTGTGCTCATAAAGTTGTTATGAAGAAAAGTAATTTTTTTGAAAGTTGCTGCATAAATCGTATTAGTTTGTGTGGAATTTGATTGTGTTGATCAATTGAGTTCTATTGCTACCTTGAAACTCTGTTCAATTTGTCATGCTCACTGGGGAGGCAGTCCTCTCCTTGCTTAGTTCTGACTGCTTTGCACACAATTTTTTTTTTCATACAACGCATTGGCATTGTGTACCTAAAGCCCCAGCACATTATACCCGAGCTCTATGGGGCTGTAGAGTTTGCTGGGAGAAATGAAAGAGAGCGAAGCGCCGCAACACTGTTTTGTGTTGCATGACACTGCGGGTTTGAGCGCTACAGCATCATCAGATGGATCAGGATGAGAGGTTTGAGCAAACTAGCGCCGCAGCTTTTCGTGGCAGACAAAACATTTTTCTTCTCGTTTTTATTAAAAGTGGCATCCCTTGATGTATTGTTATTGCTTTCTCTTGTGTTTTGAGTGTGCGAACAGTCTAAGAGAGAAGAGAAGCAATGAGAGATCGAGAGAGAAGAGATATTTGTACAAAGTTCTTTCATTTTTCATAGTGGATTTCTTGGTGTGTAGTGGCTCCATGTTTTTTTTTTTTTTTCTAGATTTCAGGTTTTTCCATGTTACATCGTGGTGTCATTTTTTTTCCTCCACATACTATTTTTTCTTGTTTGTTTTGTTGCGTGGTTTACTCTTCTACGTTGCCAACAAAGCGACTTCCCTGCACAAAAATTTCCTTGAAGTAACGAAAAAATAGTGCCCAAATAAAAATTGCAATTAGAATTTAAAAAAAAAAGCATTAAGAAAGTTGTCTCAAATAAAACCTTAGCGATTCGTCTGGTAATGTTATAAGTCAAATCCTTCTAGTCAGAACTCGAAAGCTTACTGTAGATGATTTTGAGAGATTATTTTGCTCACCTGATACATTACTTATTGGTGATGTGGTGCATTCTGATTGACCTCCGAATAATATTTGATGACCGCACGTAATAATTTCACGACAGACAGACAGACAAACCACACTGCTCTTATTGTAATCACTAGGGACACACAATGCTATAAATTAGATGGGCAGCCCCTCGGATATAAATAGAGGCAAGAATAGCCTTACAAGAACCAATCTATCGCTATCCACCCAAACAATCAACCGATGATACTAATTCCAGTAAACAAGACGAGGGATTCCTACGGAGCTATGCTCTTTATTTTCTCTTATATCATCTCTAAGACATTAGTGTTTGTCTGTTTGATTCATATGCTGCAATGCCAAATTATTTTTGCTCTGATTGATATATGATTTCTAGATATATTTTTTTCTCATTCTGAATCTAGTTTTTGAATTTCTCTTTATTTTTTAGTTTTTAGCTTTATTTTTTAAGCATTACCCCTAGGGGTGTCAAAATCGGGTTACGGGTAACCCGACACTGACCCACTATAGTTTGACATGACCTGAACCGACCCGTTTTCGCAGGTGGGCCAGAAATTTCAACCAGGATTCGGCCCATTAGGTTTCCGGGTTGTCCCGACTCGACACGAAAAACTGAGCGGGAACATCCGCTTGCGGGAGGGAGGCTTAGGTTGGCTGAGCGAGAGTGTCTGCCTGCGGTTGCAGGAGTCTCAACACTCGACGACGTCAACGTTTCACCTATGAGAATGCGCGAGGGAGGAAAGCAAACTGGAGCTTCTTCTCCTGCGGCTGCTGCAAAGAAACGGAGCTTCTCCTCCGCCTTTGACGACCTGAAAGATGCCCTAGTCCTCATAGACTCACACGTCACCACAGTTTGACGGCGAATCTCCGATCTGAAAGATTCCCTAGTCCTCTGGCGACCTGAAAGATGTGGGCAAAAGCAAGTCATTTGCGGGCAAAATCAGGTCAAAATTTTCGTTTGGGACGTCTTTTTCATTGCTTTCTAAAACGGAGTTTTAGTACAAAAATAAAAAAATTTATACTAAAACTCCGTTTTGAAAAGCAATAAAAAAACCGTCCCAAACGAAGCCTGAGTTTCTAGGCTGCCCCAAATCCGATCCGTTCTTAAAACAGGTTGGCCCCTTTCTGTTGCAGCTCACTGTAATTCATATACATTTATCCCTCGTAAAAAAACTAAAAAATCTTATCAAATCACGTGCGAATTATATAATTAATTTAGTTATTTAATTTATATATTGATCCATTTCAACAAAAAGATATCCCCGTCATCTCTTCTTCTCCTACGAACGTCAACACGCGTCCACCACACCGCACACGTGTCATCTGCTTCCTCTCCCCTGCTTCCCATTTGCCCTTCCCCTATCTTCTTCTCTCCCCATAAAAATCTCAACTTTACTTCTCCACTTCAGATTAAACACCTCCATCTCTCTCGAAACCACAACAATGGCTTCCCAGCAAGAAAAAACCTTCAACAACATCTCCAACGAAGAAGAGCATCGCCACCAAGGCCAAGAAGCAACCACCCTATCCCCTGAAGAAATAGGACCATACAGAGCCACAGCACAGCAAAACTCCATTGACGCAATCAAAGCTGCCGAAGACCGCTATGCCAAAGCCAAGGAATCCGGCACCACGGCTTTTCAACAAACCAAAGAGGCCGTCGTCCATGGCGTCGGTGCCGGAACTAATTACCTCACCGGAAAGGGATATCAGGCGGCGGATTACACGGTGGAGAAGGGAAAGCAGGGGTATGAGTATGCAAAGGAGACGGCTATAGCCGCCACGCAGAAGACGGCTGAGCTCGCAAAGCAGGCGGCAGTGAAGGCCAAAGATGTTACCGTTAGTAGTGGAGAGAGTGCATGGAATTATGCGACGGGTAAAACAGGGGAGGTAAAGGAGGCAGCTTTGGGGGCAGATGGAAGAGAAGAGGAGACCGGTGGTGTTAAGGTATCTCGAAACTCTTTAATGAATAAGCTTTGATTGTTTGATAAAAAAATGATTCAGGGATGATGTTGTGGACGCAGGAGAAGCTTGGGGAGCGAGTTGAAGAGGACAAGAACAAGGTCGGCGAGAGTTTGTTCGGAGAAGTGGAGAAGGAAGAGGGGAAGGGAGGAGTAAAGAGAGGAGGGGAGGCAGGGCTGTGAAGAGCAGGATTTGAATGAGTGGGAGATGGCGATTGAAGACGACTGGACAAAGAAGATTGAAGCTTGATTTTCTTTTCTTTTTAGTTTTTATGTTTTAGGGTTTGAAAGTGTTTGATGATGCTTAGTTTTGATAAAAGAGAGTGTGTTGCTTTGTTGTTTTTTTCAATTATATGTGATGTGCAGAATAAAATTTTGTGTGGGATATTTTAATTTAATTATTATTATTTTGAAATGTTAGTGTTTTTTATTTGGAGACAGTAGGAGTTTAATCGGGTCGAGTTTGGGCTTTATCGAGCTAGACTCCTCAATCTAAAAGTGAGGTCAAACTTGAGCTTGTCCCGTAATCGAGTTTGAGCTGGCTCGCGAGCCATGGGCAATATTTTTTAAATTTAGGCGGGGTTTTGTAAAATTTAGGTGGGATTTATAAAACTTAAATGAGATTTATAAAACTTAAGTAGGATTTAGAAAAAAAAAGTAATGTTTAACATTTAAATAAAATTTAGATTGATCTTTTTTTTTATATATTTAAATTTAATTAATAAAAAATTTATTTAAAATATATTAATAATTATTTGAGTTGGCTTTACGAGCCAAGTTGACTTGAGCTTGAACTCAAGCTCAACTCATAAGCTTCATAAGCTCGACTGACGAGTCCATAAAGAAAGTGAGTAAAGCCGGCTCGCGAGCCAGCTTGGCTCACTTATACCCTTACATTTAGGTCAATTAAGGTTTCATGTGGGAAAGCTTTAGGAAAAATTATTACGTGCGGAGGTCGAACACTTCCGGAGGCGAATGAAGAGGCGTCATATCATCCAATGCACCGTGTATTGAATGATGTGGCACATTGTCATTCGCCTACAAAGACGTTCGGCTTCCGCACGTAATAATCTCTCCAACTTCAGATCACTAATTTTTTCTTGATTTCAAGAATTATTTTTAACTAAAAAATAACTTTACAAATCAGTAAGAAAAATTCCAAAAAAAAAATAAAAAAAAAATGTTGAAATTGGCAGAATGCAATCTTAATATTGACAATAACTGATGTCTTTTTGTGATTGTATTACACTAATCTCTTTAATTTTTTTTCAATTAAGCATGGAAGTTGTCGTTCTATTATTTTTTTTTTCTGAGAAATTTTATAACGCCTAAAAGTCTAATATAATCTCATCATTGCACACTCTATTTCGTTTACTTATTGATACATCATCAAAAAATTACCTTGATCGAGAACGAATCTTGAGGCAAAATCAAATTGGAAACTTCAAAAATTAAATCAGAGACCATCTGAATTCCGATTTCAGCTAACTTATAGTCGAACTGAGCGTCTCGGAAACACGAACGCAGCGACACAAAAATCGACTCAATCCGAACCCAAATGAGTTCAAATCAGAGACTCGAAGCACTTTTGGAAGGATCTAACCACAATTTGGGTTACTAAGCGGTCTCCAATTGTGACATGCTTATTATCTAATCGAACGGCTCGATGAGACGAATCCGACGAGCCCAAGATCATCAAATTCTGATATCATTAAGACAGTCAAAAGTCCATTGAATGGTGCATGATCGTAGGAATCAAGATCGGCCGTCCATCCAAACTACTCCCAATTTCCCCTTGATCTTTCACTTATTTACAATCCATGCCACTCAAGAATTCTATAAATAGAACCCCATTTCCTCTTGAAAAGGGGGAGGAAGCAAGAAGAGAAGAGGAGAAGAGAAGGAAGAAGCTCCTCATCGACCATCGCCGGAACCTCGCCGGACCACCGCTGGAGTTCGCCGGACCACCGCAGGAGCCTCGCCGGACCACCGCCAGAGCCTCGCCGGACCACAGCCGGAGTTTCTCCGCACCACCACCTCAAGGCCCGACATTCAGGCCCGACATTCTGCTGAAGGCCCAACGTTCAGGCCCGATATTCTGCTCAAGGCCCGACGTCTTCATCTGAGGCCCTCACCTTTGCCAGAGGCCCTTGTCTTCGCTAGATCATCATAAAAGGTTGTGTGCTCCACCGGAACATCACATGAGGCCCAGACTTCCGCCGAACCATTACTTGAGGTCTTGAGCTCCACCAGGCCATCACCTGATGCCCACAGTTCTCCCAGAATACTGTCGACTTCGGTCCTTTCGACCTCCGTCGCCTACTATGGTTCTCCCGACCTCCATCACCAGACAACGGTCTTTTTGACCTAGGTCTTCTGCCGACTACGGTCCTTACGACCTCCGTCGCCTACTACGATCTGTCCGACCTCCATCAACAGACAATGGTCTTTCTGACCCCAGTCTCCTGCCGACTACGGTCCTTCCGACCAAACAAACATGTATATGTAACTCCTACCATGTAATGCAATCTATATGATGTATATTTTCTACATCAATACAAGGCCTTCTCCAAAGGAAGGGCCTCATTTGTAATCGACTACAAATACTAGTGGATTCTTTCAAACTGGGCCAGGCCCCGTGATTTTTCCCCCTTTTCAGGGGTTTTCCACGTAATAACTCGGGTGTCTCTTATGAATGTTTTACCCCCCTCTCTTATCTGCTTGTGTGCTGGATCTTCGTACAATGTTAAGACGTTAAACCATATATTTCTCTACCGCCGCGAATATTTCAGGACGCAACACTTATGATAAATTATGGGGCTATTCAATTTAAAGTAAAAAAAGTCAAGTGTAGGGGTTTAGAAAAATGTTATTCTTTGGGATGTAAAAAACATCAAGAAATTTATCATTTAATTCAATTTTGATGTATTTAAAAATTATTGTTTAGTGCTTCCAGCCACAACGAACCACAACCTGCTGCCCTGTCGCCACATCCGTAATAGCTCGTTGTTGCCATAATCGTTATAGCTCGCCGCTTCATTACTGTTGCTCTTACTGTCTTCCATTGTTGCTGCTACTGCTTTGTTTTACTTTGTACTAATTTTACTTTAAGCTAAAAAAATAATCACATGCATTTATTTTATACTTATGTAACATTTATTATTTGAATAAATAAAAAAAAGTAAATTTGAATTAGAAGATGCATTATAAATATACCAAAATTTTACATTATATTTATGTATTTCAAACAAAATATCAAAAATCAAAATCCCAACATTTAGACTACTTCTCAGTGGGGTGTCAATTCGGGTCACGGGTCGGGTTCGGGTCGAACTTGAAACTGACCCGGCACTATTCGGTTCAATCCGAACCCGACCCGTTTTTGAAAACGAGTTAGTTTTCTTGACCAAAACCCGACCCGCTTCGGGTCTGGGTCAACCCGACACGACCCGAGTGACCCGTTTCCAACAAAAAATTGCTAATTTTTGGGTCAAAAACGGGTCTATCTCCTCTTTTTCGGATAAAAAATGGGTCTATCTCATCCTTTTTGGTAGGTAACCCAAGTGGACCCATGGCTTGGGTCCACCAAAGGGTCTACCCTAAGATCCCAATGGGCAGTCTTAGGGGTTTGAATTAGCTTGGGAAAGCCTTGGTTAAAGGGTTTGAATGAGAAGAAGTGTATGGGAGGTTTGGTCAAACTTAGTTTACTTTGTCAACCAAGTTGACTTAGGGTCAAGGGTTGGGTTCATTGAGTTCAAATTGATTACATAAACTCAATGGAGGTGGTTTCAACTCAAGGGGATGTCATTTGGTTTGAAATGAGTGTTTAAACCCTTAAGGGCTACTTTGGTCAACCAGGTCAAACCAAAGTGTGAGTTTTGGTCCAATGTGTTTCTAATGATACTTAAGATCCATGGGGGTATGTTTTGTAGATTTGTATGGGAAGGCCATGTTGAATTTTGGGGAAAAGACCAAAAACACCTTTAAAGGGTATTTTGATTATTTTGACCCATGGTCAAAGCTGGGTCAACCTGGGTCCATGAAAGTATAGGTTACTGACCAAAAAGTCACGAAAAAGGTTATGGGTATGGTTAGAAGGTTTGAAAAGGATCCCAAGGCTAAAATTCCACTGAATGATAAGTCTAGTGGCATAGCCTGTAAATATTTGAAGGATTTGCAGCCTTTAGAAATCGTTCCAATTTCTACGGTAAGGAACCTCAAAATGGGTTCAAATTTGGTGGGTTGATCTTATAGACATATTTAAGAAAGTTACAATTGAAAGACCCCAAATTAGAGGTTATTTGACTGAGTTTCTAGGTGACAGAAAATTCACTCAAAAAAGATTTTAGGACTAAGGCCCTTAACCCTAGGATTTAATTTGGAATGTTGGATTTGGATTGGATTTTGGAGTTGACTGGTTGTGTTTGAATTATCTACATCAATGACAACCAAATTAATGATTGAGGTTGCTTATATATGATTTATAAGTTGATTGAAAGGCTAGACTAAAGATTGGATTGAAGGATAAAATTAGATTTGATTTTTACTGGGACCTATATGGTTGAGAAGTGGACATCTCCCAATCATCAGGTCACAAAAAAAAAAAAAAAAATTCAGATAGGTCTTAGTGTCCTCATACAGAAATGAGGTAAACATGCCATAAGAGAGCTAACCAACATAAGGGAATTAAGCCAATAACATATTAGATGAGAAAGTTGCCAGTGTCAGCCAGGGAGTTGCCGAAGCTGAAAATGGATGTGAACTTTTGTGGTGAGGAGTGAGAGAACTGGAAGAATAAGATGATGAAGGAGAGGATAAGAGAACTAAGGTATACATTATATCTCAGTTACAAGTTGATGATTTTTTGCCCCCCACAAAATTATGTCACGCTACTAACATAATCTTGATCATTCTGATTAGTTGTTCAAATTAAATCTTAGCCTTTAAAAATTAAATTTCATGTGCTTCTTCTAAAATTAAATATAACTATTCATTTAAGACTCTCCCCCTATTAAATAAAAAAGAGGTACGTTTATTGCATGAGAATTTGTTTAGAGTTTGGTTGGCCGTCTCCATCGAGAAATTATTCTGTACGTAGTCCGAATGCAGAGATAGGTTCGGATGCTGTGTATTTACTGCTTATTTGTTGCATATTTTTTGTGTATATTTATATTTTCTACGTATTTTTTGCGTATTTATTGTGTATTTAGTGAATATTTAGTGAGTATTATTTATTTATTATTTTTTGGCACGAAAAAATTTTGTATAAAAAAATAAGCAACAAATAAGCAGTAAATACGCAGCATCCGAACGCGTTCGGATTACGTACAGAATAATTTCTCGTCTCCATCACTCACATATTCTGTAACAGCTTTTAAAGATCTTTTTGATTTTTCATTTTCTGCTATTTAATTAAGTACTTTATTTGGTACATATATTTGTTATTCAACTGTAAATGCTTTGCGTGTTAATCTTCTCCTCTTAATTTAAATCTTAATAGAAAATTTTTGTTTTTCTTTTAATTAGACATAATGAAAATTTTAAATGATAGATTTATAATGATTCACAATTGGTAAATAAAATTATAAATAATACAAAATTATAAAATTAATAAGTTGAACTAATTAATTTACTTAGATTTATGAAAAAAAAAATATCAATTCCCTCCTAAAACCAAATAAATAGCGCGGGAGAGAGAGAGGGCGGGTTGGAGAGAGATAAAGAAGAGAGAGAGGGGAGGGGGAGAGATAATGAAGAGAGAGAGAGAGAGATAAAGCTTGTGTTGTTAGCATAAAAAGAGGGGGTGAGAGAAGGGGATTTATTAATTTGAAAATTTAATTTTATTATATATATATAATTTAAAATGAGTTGATTTTTAATTAATGGGCCAGTGGGGGCCTGTGCCTCCACAGCCTCCATTGTAGATCCACCATGGTTATACTTAGACTTTGTTTATGATAACTTTTTTACTATTTTCGAAAGCAACTTTCTAGTGTAAAAATTTCTATTTCAAGAAATTTTTATACTAAAAAACTATTATAAATAGCAGTCAGAAAACTACCCCAAAAGAAACCTTAATATTCCAAGGCAAACTCTTCTTAGCACTAGAATAATTTATTATTGTGAAGATTACTTGAGAGAGACTATTACAACGTGTCTAACATTGACCTTTAATGTAGCTCACCTTAAGGTTCTAATAGAGGCCAAAATAAATCATGCAAATTGATAATACCAAGAGTTGTGGATCATTCTATAAGCAGTAATCAAGCTTAACTATCACTTGCTCAATATTTGCACCATATTGATATTTCTAGTAATATACATAACATTTCATGCATAAAATATAAGAGTATTTATATAGTAATATAAACAAATTATTAAAAAGAATTACAAAAAGCTTTCTTCATGATGTTCTTCCCAAATTATTTATTTCAAAAATAAAAATAAATAAATAAGCTAATATATTTTCAAATATATTCATTTATATTTCAAGCTCTCAAAATTTTATCAATACTTATTCAACTATTACATGATTGCTACTCATACAATGATCAAAATATATTGAACTTATTGAAAAGAAATAAAAATAAAATATGATAAACAGTAAAATTTATTTCCTTATTATCACCAAAGGATATATAATACTGAGAGACATACTTGAGCTTCTTTTGGGACAGCTTTTTTACTATTTCTTAAAGCTATTTTTTAATAGAAAGTAATAAAAAAGCTGTCGCAAACGAAGCCTTAAACTAAATGATAATCAGATGATAAGAGGGAGATCAGTGAAGGAGCCATCCAACAAGCCATTAGCAATATGGTGATAGGCAGCTTCAGTGAGGTGAATGCCATCCCAACTAAGGTAAGTCGAGGGGTCTTTGCATACATGAGATCCTACACTTCCACAAGGAGCCGTTAGGTTGAAATTATATTGGCCCCCACTTCCACAACATGCTTTTTGGGTCCCACTGTAAAAACCTTCATAGAAAAAAAAAAATAATATATATTTTTATCATTAAAATTCGTGCAAAACATATGAAAATAAAGTAATAAAACATTGGAGCAATTACATTTATTCATAAATGCTGTGGTTTGAATTGATATTTAGACATAATGAGATTAATGAAGTGTAAAAAATTAAGATATTATGGTCAAAAGTGATCAAGTTATATCTGAAAGCCTATTAATTTGATCTAAAAATCAGGTTTTTTTTTGCATTGCACTAATTTTAAAGCATATATCTAAGTTCTTTTAATTGTATTCTAAATAAAATTTTATTCAGAATATCTTGACATGATTTTTGTTCATACATATATTTATCAATGATATTTAATTTATATATAAAGAGAGAGAGGGAGGTCAGAAAGAGCTCAGGTTGGAAAATTCTTCAATTTATTTTTTTTTTAATTATTGTGAGCACCTTCCATAAATACATTTGTCCAAATTTTATGAAGAAATTTTTATTTTATATATTATATATATAATTTATTTTAAGAATTTTATTATTATTATATATATATATCAAAGATTGCTCACCAAAATGGCGTGGTGAATGTACAAATTGCAGAAGCGCGCTGTAGTAATCCGCATATATGATTCTTGCTTCCGGGTGCTTTCTCCTCAGCTGCTCAATGGCCGATTTTAGAAGCTCATTGTGATACCTTGCAAGGTTGTTCAGCTTTATCAAACACCAATTCCGGTCATCATAATCCTCCTTCTCCATCGTGGCAAACAGAGTAAGATACAACGGCAAGCACCCTATCGGCAAGTTCCCTGGCACCAACAGGTTTACAGCCCCTCTTTCCGTCAACCTCTGCAGAACACCCACAACATGTTCGACAATATGCCCCAAAGAATAATAAAATTGTGAAATTCAAATTTCTTTATTCACCTCAATGGCTTCTGCAATAGTCTGCACCACTTTGGGCACGAAGGAAGTTACATCCGCTAAACTCTTACCAGCCACAAGGGGGAAATTGTAGTCATTTCCACCTATTTCTCCGACCAGGAAGAGTGATTTCTTGAAGTATTCACTGCATTCTGTGAATAGGCGAAGAGCATCAATTAAGTTTGGAAATTGAGGATTTTGGCTTTGGGAGAGTGATCAAAAGTTCACCTTGGGGAGTTTTGCAAAGAGAAGGTTTCAGCTCGTCGAACCATCGGAGTTGGGTGCTTAGGGAGTAATTTGTCCAGAGGCCGACGCCTATTTCCTGGAAAAATGCAGGGTCCAAAGCTGTCGCGCCAGCGACGGCAAAGTTCGCCCCTTGTCGGAAGTTTTCATGTGAAGCCAAGTATGGTGGGAGAAGTGGAAGACCTTGGGACTCAGCTGTATATGATAAAATGTTTGCAAAGGGATATATACATAATTATTCTAACAAGTTATGTTTTATTTGGAACAATTTTCTTCATATTTAAGTATTCTACATATTTACTTAATTTCCCAACATTTTAAAATGGGAAACCTTCCTTTCAAAATTATCCACTCACCTTTTATATATTATCTTTTGAAGTATCTTAATGAAAGATTCCAATCAGTATCACCTGGGGGGGGGGGGGGGGGGCGAGGTCACCCACCGACATCAGCCCACACTTGTTTTGCCCCACTGAAAAGGTGAGGCCATAGTAGGGGGGATTCAAACCCAAGATGAGCGGTTCCCAACCGTGTTTGCCCATCAACCACCCTAATCCTCGGTGGGTTATCACAACAGTAGTTGTTTGTACGTTCTTTTGTGATGTGATTTGTGATTGATCATTGAGATCAATTGTGACATGAAAGAGTTAAATTAGATATGTTCTTTTACTGCATATATGAATAAAGTATTTATCTAAATCTCAATCCAGATATGACAGTATGAAAATAAATTGAAAGAATTCATTTAGTTCCAATTGAAGTTCTTGATTTATCAGTCATCATAGACGGACATTAAAAAAAAAAAAAAAACGTAGACTTTTTCAAAAAATCTCAAAATATTGAATATTTTCATTTTATTGTAAAGATACTTTTTATCAAGCATCATTTATTTGGTATTGAGATATGTTAAAATGTTACCAATGAAGTCTACGACGAGACGGCCGTCGGAGAAACGGCCAGTGGGGTGGTGGAAGTAGGTAATGCCATAAGGGAGATGACCGACGAAGGGGAAGGCGGCGGCGCCTAAAATGAGAAAGTTGCCTGTGTCGGCCAGGGAGTTGCCGAAGCTGATAATGGAGGTGAATTTTTGTGGTGAGGAGTGGGAGAAGTGGAAGAATGAGATGATGATGAAGGAGAGGACTGTGAGCTTCATGGCTGAGATGATTTTTTTTTCCTTCGCAAAATTATGTCATGCAACTGACATAATCTTGTTCATAAGTACTTTCTTTTATAGTGGAAATGAAGCTTCAGCTTCTCTCCAAAATAAATAAATAAAATCAAAGTCAATAATCTTCCCAATTATTTATGAATTTGAGAAGGACAGGCCTGCAGTTGCAGCATTTTTTTTGAAAATCGTGCCCAAAATTACAGTATATATTAATTTTATTTTATTTTATATATTTTTAATAAATAGTTGTGATCTCTATTAAATATTTAATAATTTTTTTTATTTTATTTTTTTTTAATGAGGTGTAGCCCCACAAGATATGATCTGTTTGAGCTGATTGCAACTTTTTTTGTAAGCCTAATAACCCTAATTACTATTTGGCAATTACACCCTAATTACTATTTGGCAATTACTTTTTCATTGATTTTAAAAAATTTTGTATCTGAAAGTTACTTTCTATAGCAGTTAAAAAAAAAGATGTTTTCTCTGCAACAACTTTACAATTACCTTTATAAAAAGTTGCAGCCGTCCTAACCAGATCAATAGTTGTAAAACTATTATGGAAAAAATTAATTTTTTGAAAGTTATTATAAAAAATAATAGCTTCTTAAGACAAATTTTTTTAAACCAGGTAGAAAATAGTAATGAAACCAAACTGTGTAAGAAAGTTGTTCAAAATAGGAGAAATTATTCTGTGTAGACACCAGATTGTCCGGAGGGCAACAAGAAGGCGCCACATCATGGTATCCAGCACTGGAACCAAGCAAAAAAGTTATGTGGCGTGTTCTTGTTGGCCTCTGAACAGTGTCTGACGTCTGCAAAGAATTATTTATCCCCAAATAGATCCTTAGGGCTATTTGCATTTGCTGAAAAAAAGAGAGAAATATAGTTAAAAAAAAAAGAGGATAAGGTGGGGAATTAAGAACTAGGCCAAGTCAACTTCTCCTCTCATTATAGAATGGTGGGGAAGAACAATTGTTAGGGTTCCCCAATCATATATAAAATTAATGAATTAATTAATATCTAATATGAAAAGTCGTTTACTATAAACGGCTTGATCATATAATCTATTAATTTTATAAAAATTTGTCCGTTTCTTGCCCTACAAAATCAAATTAATAAATTATAATTGAGTAAAATTAATAAATTATAATTTAGTGAAATTAATAAATTATATTTTAGTAAAATTAATAAGTTAAATTAGTACATTTTATAAAAATGTTGCGCCCTAGAGTTTTCGCGGCGGTGGAGAAATATAAAGTTTAGGGTCTTTGCATTGTACGAAGATCTAGCACGCACACATATGAAGAGAGTGGGTGGAGTATTCATAGGAGACATCAGGAATTTTACATGGAAAATCCCTGTAAAGGAGGAAAACCAAGGGGTCTAGCCAAATTTGAATGAATTTACTTTTATTTGTAGTTGATTACAAATGAGGCCCTTCATTGAAAGGAAGACCATGACTTTATAGGAAGACCATGACTTTATATATGTAATAAATATTCATCATATAGTGTGTGTTACATGGTGGAAATAGGAAGAATCACTATTGACGTGTTCGCTTGATTGGAAGGGCCATAGTAGGTGGGCGTTGGAGGTCGGAAGAACTATAGTCGATGGACGACGTAAGTCAGAAGGACCGTAGTCGATGGCCGACATTGACAGAGGTCATAAATACCGTTGTCAGGCGACGTAGGTCGGAAGGACTGTAGTCGGTGGACGAGTTAAGTCAGAAGGACCGTGGTCGACGGGCTACGAAGGTCATAAAGACTGTTGTCTAACGAATGAGGTCGAAACGACGACGTTAGGTAAGAAGTCCAGTGATGGACATAAGTCTGGTGTTGGACAGAAGTCTGATGAATGTCCAGACGGACAGAAGTGCAGCGTCTAACAGGAATCCAACGACGGGCGAAACTCCTGCTTTGGGTAGGAATCTAGTGACGGGCGAAAGTCCTATGTAGGATAGAAATCCGATGATGGGTGCAAGTCCGGTGTTGGATAAAAGTATGTCGATGGATAGAAGTTTGGTATCATATAGAAGTTCATCGAAAGTCTGGCGACCGGTAGAAGTCCAACGACGAGTCGAGGTCTGGCATCGGGTATAACTCTGATGTCAGTCGGCAGTCGGACAGAACTCTGGTGTTAGATGTCATTCGTGCAGAACTCCGACGTCGGTAGACTGCCAGGTGAAAGTTCGGTCGTGGTCGAGGAGGAGACTCCTCCTTCTCTTCCTTGCTTCCTTCTCTTCCTAACATCATTTTTAAATTTTCTTATTTAAAATTTTTTTAGCCAAAATAGTTAACAATGGATATCATTTAAAAAATTCGCTGAATTAAGAACCAGGCCAAGTTAACTTCTCATCTCATTATAGAAAATACTAGATTTTAATTTGAATTAAATGGCTTTAATTTTGATTAAATTGATTTTTTCTAGAATAATTGGTATTTTTTCAAAGTTTGGGTATTTTTGGATTTTTTTTTTTAAATTGTCTAATTAAAGGGGACTTTTAAATTTTGATCCAAATCATCCCAAACCTCTTTGAATCACCCCAAAGGCCAGGAATGACCTAAGGGGATGTTTCCAAGCATTTAAGATTTTTTTTTTTTTTGAAATTTTGAAATATTTTTAAATTAATTGAATTAATTATTAATTTTCCTTTGAAATTAAATTAAGGTTAAATTAGGGGTAATCTAATGGGGTCGTTTATTTTTCATGGACTAAGGGTTCAAATAGGGTTAATTAAAGTCCTTATATGAATTTTTTAGATTTAGCATGAATTAATAGTGAATTAATTAAGATTCTAGGCCAAATCTAGGAAGGGATTTTGGGGTTACTAGTTGGTGGACCAAATGAGCACCAAATCTCTTGAGTTTTAGACCTTGAGATTATCTAATCTCAAGTTCTGATTCCCTTAAATTTGGGCCCAAATGGAAGTCACTATGGTGGTTAACCAAACCACATAAAGTAACATTTATGTTACCTTCAAAAATTCTTAAGTCACTACCCTAAGCTTGGATGTGCATACAGTCAGTGGTTCTAAACTCCATAGACTATGCAAAATTAACACACCCAAAATTAGATCCTAAATTCCATAGGAAATATCATAGAATCAATTTGAACATAGGGGTTAAACCTTGACCCCTAAGCCTAAATTAGCATGGACATGCTCTTAAACACCTCAAACAGAGGGGATAAACTTTGGACATGTCAGGGACGTCCAAATTCAATCCCTTAAATCTCAAGCCATGGTGACATTAATTGAACACATAAATGCAATAAAACCATAAATGTTTAAATTAAAATTGAGAATAACATTGTAATAATTAGGGCATGAGACCATAGGGCTTTGATGGGTCTCCTCAAGACCTTTTCAATGAATTTAAGAACACCTAAATTGGATAAGTGTGTGAGGAGATCTAATTTTTTTAAGTTTCCCATAATTTCCCATGGAATTAAATGTGGGGTTTACACAGTTAGCCGTGGTTTCCACGCAAGCGCCTCCTGATTGATAAGCTAATCATTAGTGGTAGACTATGTAGACACGGGCTTAATACTAGCCATTGGATGAGGGATCGGATAGATGCGATTAATGGGCTTCAAAACTACAGGATCTCATCCGAGCTGTTGATTGAGTTCAACGGTTGGGATTAAGTCTTCAACCTTATGTTGTCTTCCAAAGCCATAAAAATTTTCCGGCATGATCCAGACGATACTAGCGATGAATTTGCATCAAATTTCAAGGGAAGGATCAGAAAGATACAAACCGCTAATCCAATGGTCAAAATCTGATGGGGTAACAGTTTGTTTCACACTTGACCAATGCTAGCTGACTAGGGGCTCAAGCTAGAGTTTATACCTCAGAAAAGACCTCAACGAATGAGCTTCTCTTTCAAGAAGCTTGAGAAGGAGATATCAATCAATATTCCTTCAGACGTTGAGCCAAGGTGGCTTTGGCTACTTTGGGTTAGCCTTATTCCTAACCCAAGTTGACCCAAGGGTTGGGTCAATTAGGGAAGGTGTATTGGGCGAGGGGGGTTCCAATGCCACCATTGGTTTAATTTAATTGGGTAGGATTGGAATTTGGCTGAAGGGAGATCTCTCTTTAGACACTTGGGTCAAGCCAAGTAGCTAACCCAAGTAGACCCAAGGCTTGGATCCTCCCAAGTGTTATCCCTAAGGGCTTAATGGGTAGTCCTAGGGGTTTGAATGTGCTTGGGAAAGCCTTGGTCAAAGGATTTGAATGAGTAGAAGTGAATGGGAAGTTTGGTCAAACTAAATTGACTTTTTCAACCAAGTTAACCCCAAGGGTTGGGTTCATTGAGTTCAAATTGATCACATGAAGTCAATGGAGGTGGTTTTAACTCAAGCGGAGGCCATTTGGTTTGAAATAGGTGTTTAAACCCTTATAGGCAACTTTGGTCAACCATAGTTGACTTGGTCAAACATGGTTGACTTGGTCAACCAGGTCAAACCCAAGTATGAGTTTTGGTCTAATGTGTTCCTAATGATATTTAGGATCTATTCGGGTAGGTTTTAAAGATTGGTATATGAAGTCCATGTTGAATTTTGGGGAAAAGATCAAAACATTCTTTAATGGGCATTTTGGTCACTTTAACCCATGGTCAAACATAGGTCAAAAAGGGTATTGGAAAGTGTAGGTTATTGATCAACAAGTCATAAAAAATTTCATTGCTGTAGTTAGAAGGTTTGGAAAGGATCCCAATGTCAAATTCCACTAAATGACAAGTCTAATATCACATGTTGTAAATATTTAAAGGTTTTGAAACCTTTGGAAATCATTCCATTTTTTAGGGCTAGGGACTTCAGAATGGGTTCAAATTTGATGATTTGATTCTAAAGACATATTTAAGCAAGATGCAATCAAAGACCCCAAATTAGTGGTCATTTTATTGGGTTTCCAGGTGATAGAAAATTGACCTATAAATGGTTTTAGGACAAAAGCACTTAACTCTGGGATTTGGTTTGGAATGTTAGATTTAGATTGCATTTTGGAGTTGACTGGTTGAGTTTGAAATATTCACATCAATGAAAATCAAATGAATGATTGAGATTAATTGGATATGATTTGAAAGTTAATTGGAAGCTGGTTGAAAGGCTGTACTAAATTTTGATTGAAGGATATAACTCGATTTGATTAGACTTGGACCTATATGGCTGACTAAGAAGTGAACACCTCCCAATCATCAGGTCACTAGAAAGAAACTCATGTAGGTCCTAGTGACCTCATACATAAATGAAGTCAACATGCCATAAGGGAGATGACCAACATAGGGGAAGGCAATAACACCTGAGATGAGAAAGTTTCCTGTTTCAGCCAAGGAGTTACCGAAGCTAAAAATGGAGGTAAATTTTTATGGTGAAGAGTGAAAAAACTCGATGAATGAGAAAAGGAGAAGGAAACTAAGGTACATTATATCTCAGTTATAAGTTGATGAATTTTTTTTCTTCACAAAATTATGTCATGCAACTAACATAATTTTGTACATAACTACTTTTTTCATGGTACAAATGAATTAAGCTTCAGATCTCTCTCAATATCACTCTAGAAGTGTAATATCGGGCTCTGGCTCTGCGAAAACCCTAGGGTTTTTGTGTGGTGGCGGCGTGGCCTTTCCCCGCCGGCGGGGGCATTTTTTCTAGGTCGGTTTGCTCAGGAAAGTTTTCCCTACTCTGTTCTCTTGCTCTCTTAGGTGTTAGCTTCCTTTTCTCGTCTTTTCTTCTGACTGTTTCGTTATGCCTCCGTCTCTTTTGAGAGACCCTGGGTTTTTTGGTGGGGTTTCTCATCCTAAGTCCTTTTTCCAAGCTCTTGCGGGTTCTACTTCTTCCTTTCCTGATCTGAAACGGTCTACTTTCCGTGGCCTTCCTGCTTTGTTGGTTTCGGATGATGAAATTAGGGCTTTAGCGGAACCTTTTAGGTTTTCTTTAGTTGGCTTCTTTCTGGGTAAACGGCCTCCTCTTGATGCTATAAGAAAATTTTTTTTTAACCTAAAGTTGAAGGGTGATGTTTCAGTTACTGTCCTGGACTCTACCCATATTCTGATTAAATTGGAAAATGATTTGGACTATTGCAGAATTTTTTGTCATCGTTCTTATTTGATTTTCAATTGTTTTCTAAAAATTACGAAGTGGACACCGAATTTGGATATCGGTGTTGAGTCGCCGATCATACCGATATGGATTTCTTTTCCTCATCTCCGACCGCATTTTTTTGCTCCGAGGATCCTTTTTGGATTGGGGGAATTATTTGGTAAACCTCTGAAAATCGACGAAGCTACGTCGGTTGGATCTCGTCCCTCGATTGCCCGTGTTTTAGTTGAAATCGATATTACAAAAAATTATCTTAAACTAGTTTGGTTAGGTTCTGATTTATTAGGGTATGCTCAAGAGGTGGTTTTTGATGATTTTCCTCATTTTTGTGATGTTTGTAAAAAATTGGGGCATATCTCTGGTAAATGCAGTTCTGATTTTGCTCCGGTTTCTGTTGCGGAACGCCCTGTGGAAATTCATTTAGGTGGTGTGAATGACAGCAAGGGTGTTAATGCTGATGTGGTTAATGTTGATGAAGTTACTTCTGTGGGAAAGAATCTGCTTTCTGTTGATCCTGTGGGTTGTGCTAACGATATTGGTTTGTCTAAGGAGAATTTGGATGGCTCTGTGGATTTGCATTTGGGTATCGGTGCGCCTCTGGCTGCGGAAAAATCCTCTTTATCCCCCTCTGCTTTACCTTTCGATCCCGTGTTGGATGGAGGTGTTAGGCAGGGTATGATTTTTGAGGCTTCGGCTATTGCTGTGGTGACGGAAATTAATAAGGATAATATGAATGTTGATATTTCTGATAATTTACCTTCTAATGATTTGAATTCTATTGGGGCTGTTAAGGTGACAGAGATCGAGGAAGGTGGTGCTGGGGTTGACTTGTTTGCTGGTGTGGAGCCGAGTGGGGTGGAAGTTTTGAGCCCGTCGTTGATTGTTGAGGAAGGGACCAGTGTTGTTGAGATTCCTGTAAAAGCGGTTGATGCTCATGTATTGGCTGATTTGGTGGGGAAGTATTCGGGTAAAGATATTAGGGAGCAGAACAATTGGTTGAATGATTCGTCGGAGGAGGAGGTTTATTCTGAATTTTCTGAGTCGGATAATGATTTTTCCCTGGTTCGTTCTTCCATTGCTTCCCGAGGGAAGTTTTGGGGGCGTGGTCGTCGTAAACGATGATTTGCAAAGTTTTTTGGATGTTCGTTTGGTTGATTTTTTTGTCAAAGGCTTGGCTCTATTTTTCGTTTGGATGCTACGACTGGCTGAGGACAATGATGTGGTCGGGCTTCGCGTCCCGGTCGTTTTGCTGGTGGCAACCGATTATTTCTGGATGGTCCGTGCGGGGCGGCTTGGACGTTGGATGCTTGGACTGTTTACTGAGCCCATTTTTAGCTTGTCGTTTTCATTTTTTGGTCGATTTATCGCTGTTGTATTTTGTAATCGCTTTGGTTTTTTAATATAGTTATGTTTTTTGAAAAAAAAAAAAAAAAAAGCTTCAGATCTCTCTCCAAAATTTATATTCCCACTATTATTTTAAAAGTGACTTTAGTCTCCACTCATACCAAATCTTGATCATTCATTTTAGTTGTTCAAATTAAATCTTAGCCTTTAAAAATTAAATTTCTTGTGCTTCTTCTCAAATTAAATATTACTATTCATTTAAGACTCTCCCCCCTACTAAATAAAAAAGAGGTACGTTTATTGCATGAGAATTCATCATCAATCAATCAATATTAAAATGGGGCTTAATTGTGATTCTTCTTACAATAAATCTCAACCATCCACGTGTCTTTAGCTTTTTAATCATGACCTTTTATCTCTCAAATTTTTTGATATTCTCACACTTGTGATTCTTGCAGTCATCCACATGCATGTATTTCACTTTTAAATCGTGACCTTCCATCTTTTCATCATTAAAATTGATAATCTTAATGGCTAGAGTTTGCTTGGCCATCTCAATCAGTCGCAATATTTAAAGATCTTTTGGATATTTATTTTCTTTTATTTGATTAAGAACTTTTGATATGTCATCAAAAAATTATCTTGATCAGACTCAAATCTCGAGGCAAAAATCAAGTTAAAAACTTCAAAAATTAATTCCGGGATCACCTGGAATCCGATTTCAGCAAATCTGCTGTTGAACTGATCTTCTCGGAAATACGAACCCAATGACACCAAATTCAACTCAATCCGAGTACAAATGGATCCAAATCAAGGACCCGAAGTACTGTTGGAAGGTTCAAACCACAATTCGGATTACCAAACGGTTTTCACACATGACGTGCTTATAGTCGAATCGAGCGGCTCGACGAGACGAATCCAACGAGCCCAAGATCGTCAAATTCCGACACCACTAAGACATTCAAATGTCTGATGAACGATCCACGATCAAGGGATTCAATATCGGCCGTCCATCCATTCCACTCCACCTTTGCCCTTGATCCTCCAATTTACGGGTCATGCCATATTCAAAAAATAATAAATAACGCATCATTTCTCTTGAGAGGGGACCCAAGCAAGAAGCAAGGGTCTCAATTGTAATCAACTGCAAATAATAGTGGATTAATTCAAATTGGGCTAGGCCCCGTGGGTTTTCCCCTTTTTCAGTTGTTTTCCAAGTAAAAATCTTGGTATCTCACTCTCTTTATATGTACGTGTGTTGAAATTTCGTATAAAATTAAGACGTTAAATATTATACTTCCCTACCGCCATGAATACTCCGGGACGCAACAACTTTATTTGGTACATTCGTTATTCAACTGTACGTTCTTTACGTGTAAACCTTCTCCTCCTACTGTATAGTTTTCTTCATTTGGTTGTGCTTCATTTAAATCTTAATAGAAAATTTCAATTTTTCTTTTTAATTGAAATGAGGATTCTGATAGTAATTTTAAAACCTTTATGAACTAAATTAATTGTGCGAGTTTAGTTTCGTAATTATTATATTATTATAATTACTAATTAGTGTGTTAATCTATCAAGTCCTCGAATTAGTGTATTATTTTTATTTTTGTTAGTTATTTTATCTTTCATCTGTCAATTTGTTATCTTAATTAAAGATCTTTTTGTTTTTCATTTTCTTCTATTTGATTAAGTACTTTATTTGGTACATTTGTTATGCAACTGTAAATGCTTTGCGTGTTAATCTTCTCCTCTTACTATTAGTTTTTTTCTTCTCTTTGTCGGTTGTGCTTCATTTAAATCTTAACATGCGTGCCAGCGCTCGACCGCGCCGCGCTCGCGTCCCCCGGGGCGTCCGCCCGCCGCACTCGTGTCCCCCGCCGTCCGCCGCCGCCGTTCCGGCGCCGGCCACCCAAACCGGGTCGGGTCGTGTCAACCTGGCAACCAGCCGGGTCGGGTCGTCCGGGTTCGATTTTCCGACCCGTTTGTCTACCCGAGTCGAGTTAGGGTTGACCCGTTTGAACCCGGGTCAGTTCCGGGTTCGACCCGAACCCGACCCGTGACCCGAAATTGACACCCCTAATATTTATATAATAATATAAAATAAATTATTAAAAATAATTTAAAAAGCTTTCTTCCTCAAGTTCTTGAAAATTTATTTATTTCACAAATAAAAATATCCGCAAATATAAATAAATGAATAAGCCAATCAATTTTCAAATATATTCATTTATATTACAAGCTCTCAAAATTTTATCAATACTTATACAACTATTGAAACAAACAACTCCTATATGAAAGAATATCAAAATTTTCATAAAAAAAAATACATAGAAAATGAGTCCCCCTTTTGATGATGTTTTTATTAAGAAAAATAATTAAATTACATGATTGCTACTCATACAATGATCAAAATATTTTGAACTTATTGAAAGAAATTAAAATGAAATATGGCAATTTATTTTCTCATATATAGAAAAATAAAGAGTAAAATTTATCTCCTTATTATTATCACCAAAGGATATATAATACTGAGAGACATACTTAGACTTCTTTTGGGACAACTTTCTTATTATTTCTTAAAGTTGGTTTAGAAAGAAATAAAAAAGCTGTCCCAAATGAAGCATTAAACTAAGGCATTTAAGGCTTCGTTTGTGACGGCTTTCTTACTGCTTCAGCTTTTTATCACAAAAGTTAAAATTTTTATACTAGAAAGCTTCTTTACAAAGTAGTAAGAAAGCCGTCTCAAACGAAGCCTAAATGATAATCAGATGATAAGAGGGAGATCAGTGAAGAAGCCATCCAATAAGCCAATAGAAATATAGCGATAGGCAGTTTCAGTGAGGTGAATGCCATCCCAACTAACGTAAGTTGAGGGGTCTTTGCATAGATGGGATCCTTCACTTCCACAAGGAGCCGTTAGGTTGAAATTATATAGGCCCCCACTTCCACAACATGCTTCTTGGGTCCCACTATAAAAACCTTCAATAAAAAAAAAATTTCATTAAAATTCGTGCAAAGCATATGAATAGAGTGATAAAACATTAGACAAATTACATTTATTCATAAATGCTATGGTTTGAATTGATATTTAGACAAAATGAGATTAATGAAGTGTAAAAAATTAAGCTATTATGGTCAAAAGTTATGAAGTTATATCTGAAAGCCTATTAATTTGATCTAAAAATCAATTATTTCTGCATTGCACTAATTTTAAAGCATAAATCTAAGTTCTTTTAATTGCATTTTAAATAAAATTTTATTGAGAATGTATTGACATGATTTTTGTTCATATATATATATATATATATATATATATCAATGATATTTAATTTATATCAATTTATTAATAAACAGAGAGAGAGAGAGAGAGAGTGGGGTTAGAAAGAGCTCAAGTTGGATAATTTTTCAAATTAATTTATTTTTCTTCGAAAAATAAATATTTTTATTATTGTGAGCACGTTCAATAAATACATTTGATCAAATTTTACTAAGAAAATTTTATTTTATATATTATATAGAAAATTTGTTTTAAGAAAAAAATCTTATATATATACTAAAATGGCGCGGGGAATGTGCAAATCGCAAAAGCGCGCCGTTGTAATCCGCATATATTATTCTTGCTTCCGAGTGCTTTCTCCTCAGCTGCTCAATGGCTGATTTCAGAAGCTCATTGTGATACCTTGCAAAGTTGTTCAGCTTTTTCAAACACCAATTCCGGTCATCATAATCCTCCTTCTCCATCGTGGCAAACAGCGTAAGGTAGAATGTCGAGCACCCTATCGGTAAGTTCCCCGGCACCAGCAGGTTCACAGCCCCTCTTTCCGTCAACCTCTGCAGAATGCTCAATGTAGATCTGCCCTTGGTTATATTTAGGTTTTATTTGGATAACTTTCTTACTATTTTCGAAAGCAATTTTTTTAATATAAAAATTTCTATTTCAAGAAAATTTTATACTAAAAAGCTATTATAGAAAGCAGCAAGAAAACTGTCCCAAAAGATGCCTTAATATTTTAAGGTAACTCTTCTTAGCATGAGAAAAAAATTTATTGTTGTGAGGATTACTTAAGAGAGACTATTACAAGGTGTCTAACATTGACCTTTAATGTAGCTCATCTTGAGGTTCTAATAGAGGCCAAAATAAATCATGCAAATTGATAATACCAAGAGTTGTGGATCATTCTATAAGCAATAATCAAGCTTAACTATCACTTGCTCAATATTTGCATCATATTTGTATTTCTAAAAATATAAAAATATTTATATAATTGATATATCATCAAAAAATATCTTGATCGGGCATGAATCTTGAAGCAAAATTAAGTTAGAAATTTTCAAAATTAAATTTGGGACCATATGAACTTCGATTTTAACAAACTTATAGTCGAACTGAACGTCTCAAAAATACAAACCCAACGACACCAAATTCAACTCAATCCAAGCCCAAATGGGTTCAAATCAAAGATCCAAAGCGCCTTTGGAAGATTCAAATCATAATTTATATAACCAAACTAACTCCAAGTGTAATGTGCTTATAGTTGAATCGAGCGGCTCCACGAGACAAACCCAACGATCCCAAGTTCGCTAAATTCTGATATCATTAAGTCATTCAAATGTCCAATAAACAATTCACAATCAAGGGAATCAACATCGTCCGTATATTCAAACCACTCCCAACTTACCATTGATTTTTCTCATATTTACTGGCCATGCCACTCTCAGAAAATTATAAATAGACCCCACGTCTCTCATGGAAAGGGAGCCAAGCAAAGAGGAAAAGAACATAGGAGAGTAAGAGAAATCTTGCCACCAAGCTCCTCCTTGATCACCTCTCGACCATCGACCATCGTTGGGCTTCATCAAACTATCGCCCAACCATCGACTGACGTTGGACTTCTATTCGGCAACCAACTAACGCTTGACTTTTGCCCTGCCATGCCACCGACTGAGGCAGAACTCACTCGTCCACCAACTAAGATCCTTTCGACCTTTGTCACTAGACAACAACTTTTTGACCACTATCATCAATTGACTACGGTCATTCCGACATCCTTCGCCAAATTATGGTCCTTCCGACCTCCGTCGTCAGACAACGGTTATTCTGACCACTATCGTCTGTCGACTACGGTCCTTCCAACCTCCGTTGTCAGAATACGATCCTTCCCATCTTTGTAGCCAAACAACTATTTTTTCGACCTCTTTCGCATGTCGATTACATTCCTTCTAACCTTCATCGCCAAATAACGGTTCTTTCGATCTTTGTCGTCCGCCGACTACGATCCTTTCGACCACTGTCATCCGAATATGGTCTTTCTCACCTCCGTCGCTCGTCGATTATGGTCTTGCCGACCAAATGAATATATCAATTCTGATTTTTCCAATTTTCACCATGTAATGCATTCTATATGATGTATATTTGTTTAGATCAAGCCAAGGCCTTTCCTCCAATGAAGGGCCTCATTTGTAATCAACTATAAATACTATTGGATCATTTAAACTCGATTAGGCCCCATGGGTCTTCCCTTTTCATGATTTTCCAAGTAAAAATCTTGATGTCTCTTATAAATATTGCACCATTTCTTTCTATATGATTGTGTATTAAATTTTCATACAAAGCTAAGAAGCTAAACTTTATATTTCTCTATAGTCACGAATATTCCATGACGCAATAATAATAATATAAAATAAATTATTAAAACAAATAAAAAAAAACTTTCTTCATCAAGTTCTTGACAAATTATTTATTTCACAAATAAAAATATTCACAAATATAAATAAATAAATAAATAAATAACCCAATCAATTTTCAAATATATTCATTTATATTACAACCTCTCAACTATTGAAACAAACAAATCTTATATGAACAAAAACCAAAATTTTCATCAAAAAATACATAGAAATTGAGTCCCCCTTTTGATGATATTTTTATTAAGCAAAATAATTAAATTACATGATTGCTACTCATACAATGATCAAAATATATTGAACTTATTGAAAAGAAATAAAAACAAAATGTGATAAACAGTAAAACTTATTTCCTTATTATCACCAAAGGATATATAATACTGAGAGACATACTTAGGCGTCTTTTAGATAGCTTTTTTATTATTTCTTAAAGCAATTTTTTAGTAAAAAATAAGAAAAAAGTTATCGCAAATGTAGCCCTAAACTAAATGATAATCAGATGAAAAGAGGGAGATCAGTAAAGAAGCCATCCAACAAGCCATTAGCAATTTGGTGATAGGCAGCTTCAGTGAGGTGAATGCCATCCCAACTAAGGTAAGTTGAGGGGTCTTCGCATAGATAAGATCCCTCACTTCCACAAGGAGCCGTTAGGTTGAAATTATATAAGCCCCCACTTCCACAACATGCTTCTTGGGTCCCACTATAAAAACCTTCATAAAAAAATATATATTTTTTATCATTAAAATTCGTGCAAAGCATATGAATACAGTAATAAAACATTGGAGAAATTTCATTTATTCATAAAATGCTATGGTTTGAATTGATATTTAGACAAAATGAGATTAATATGGGTAAGAAAATAAGATATTATGGTCAAAAGTGATCAAATTATTTTACTCTGAAATCAAAGATGGCTCACCAAAATGGCGTGGTGAATGTGCAAATCGTAGAAGCGCGCCGTAGTAATCCGCATATATGATTCTTGCTTTTGGGTGCTTTCTCCTCAGCTGCTCAATGGCCGATTTCAGAAGTTCATTGTGATACCTTGCAAAGTTGTTCAGCTTTTTCAAACACCAGTTCCGGTCATCGTAGTCCTCCTTCTCAAACGTGGCAAACAGTGTAAGGTATAATGTCGAGCACCCTATCGGCAAGTTCCCCGGCACCAACAGGTTCACAACCCCTCGTTCCGTCAACCTCTGCATAATGCCCACAACATGTTCGACAATATGCCCCTAAGAATAAAAAAATTGTTAAATTCAAATTCCTTTATTTACCTCAATGGCTTCCGCAATAGTCTGCACCACTTTGGGCACAAACGAAGTTACCTCCGCTAAACTCTTACCCGCCACAAGGGGGAAATTGTAGTCGTTTCCACCTATTTCTCCGACCAGGAAGAGTGTTTTCTTGAAGTATTCGCTGCATTCTGTGAGCAGACGAAGAGGCATTAGTTGGGTTTGGAAACTGAGGATTTTGGCTTTGGGCGAGTGATCAAAAGTTCACCTTGGGGAGTTTTACAAAGAGAAGGTTTCAGCTCGTCGAACCATCGGAGTTGGGTGCTTAGGGAGTAATTTGTCCAGAGGCTGACACCTATTTCCTGGAAAAACGCAGGGTCCAAAGCTGTCGCGCCAGCTACGGCGAAGTTTGCCCCTTGCCGGAAGTTTTCATGTGAAGCCAACTTAGCCAAGTATGGTGGGAGAAGTGGAAGATCTTGGGACTCAGCTGTATTTCATTGAAGCTAGCATGTGAGTGTTTTTGTTGTTTAATATTGTTGTTTACTTTGTACAAAACAAGCTTGCGCTAGGCTTCATCAGAGTTTGTGAAATTTTTGAATATTTGTTTTAATTTTTATAAAAACATGCCTATAAAATTGCTATTTTGCATATGCATGCAAGTTTCGTATAATTTCATGTAATTTATATTTTTACATTCAGCATTTCAAAAATTTAGCATCAATAAAATTTTTCGAAAGGAGGCCTTAGTAATTTACCAAAATGTTTGGTCGTTTGTATATATGTGATAAAATGTTTACAAAGGGATAGATACATAATTATTCTAATAAGTTAGGTTTTATTTGGAAGAATTTTTTTACTGTTTTCTAAAATTATTTTTAATATAAAAATTATTAGTTCAAAAAATATTTATACTAAAAAGTTATTTTAAAAAATATTAAAAAATTAACCCACGAGAAATCTTAATTTTCTATTTAAGTCTCCTATGTATTTATTTAATTTCCCAAATTTAAAAATGGGAAGCCTCACTTTCATAATCTTCCACTCAGCTTTTATATATTCTCTTTTGAAATATCTTAATGAAAGAATCCAATCAGCATCACAACAGTAGTTTTTTTTTTTTTGGCAACGGGGTATCTACTCGCTACCACTTCAAAGGAAGTGCTTGACAGTGTAATTAATTCATCGGCGGAACTTAGCGAGGCTACCTATTGGCATTGGGTCCATACTTGCTTTGCTTCGCTGAAGAGTCAAGGCTGTAGTAGAGGGGATTCAAATCGGGATGAGTGGTTCCCAACCGTGCTCGCCCACCAACCATACACTAAGCCTCGGTGAGTTATCACAACAGTAGCTGTTTGTTCTTTTGTGATACAATTTGCGATTGATTATTGAGATCAATTGTGATATGAAAGAGCTAAATTAGATATGTTCTTTTACTGCATATATGAATAAAGCATTTATCTAAATCTCAATCCAGATACGACGTTAAGAAAAACAAATTTGAAGAATTCATTTAGTTCCAATTGAAAGTTCTTGATTTAATTGGTATAAAAGATATGTTAAAATGTTACCAATGAAGTCTACGACAAGACGGCCGTCGGAGAAACGGCCAGTGGGGTGGTGGAAGTAGGTAATGCCATAAGGGAGATGACCGACGTAGGGGAAGGCGACGGCGCCTGAGATGAGAAAGTTGCCTGTGTCAGCGAGGGAGTTGCCGAAGCTGAAAATGGAGGTGAATTTTTGTTGTGAGGAGTGGGAGAAGTGGAAGAAAGAGATGATGATGAAGGAGAGGACTGTGAGCTTCATGGCTGAGATGAAATTTTTTTTCACAAGATTATGTCATGCAACTGACATAATCTTGTTCATAAGTGCTTTCTTTTATAGTGGAAATGAAGCTTCAGCTTCTCTCCAAAAAAAATAAAAAAATATCAAAGTCAATCTTCGCCATTATTTATGAATTTGAGAAGGATAGGCCGGCAGTTGCAAGCTTTTTTTTTTTTTTTGAAACATTTGATATATGATTCGTGCATCAAATTAGAGTATATATTAATTTTTTTATTATATATATTTTTAATAAATAGGTGTGATCTCTATTAAACATTTCATGATTTTTTTTTTTGTTAATGAGAGTGTGTAGCCCCACAAGATAATTTATATGTGAACAAGAAATCTCAGTTTGGAGATGATTGCAACTTTTTATAAATATAGGCTTCATTTGGGATATAACTTTTTTATTACTTTGCTTTTCAGGCGACAACCATAGTTTCTGGTTGTCAATTACTTTTTTCACCACTTTTAAGAACTTTTGTATTTGAAAGATACTTTCGATAGCAATCTTTTTTAGACATTTAGACCAATTAAGGCAGACTCACTTACACATCACATACACAAGACTCGAATTTAAGACTTCTTTGTTGGTAGCCTAGGCTCCCAACCAACAGACCAAGATGAGCTGTGTTTATATAGCAATTTTAGAAAATGATGTTTTCTCTACAACAACTTTACAACTAGTTTTACAAAAAATTGCAGCTGTCCCAAGTAGACCCATAGTTGTAAAACTATTATTGGAAAAATAAGAAAATAGTAATAAAACAAATTTGTGTAAGAAAGTTGTCCCAGATAGACCCTCAAATCTATTTTCTTTTGCGGAAAAAAAGAGAGAAATATGGTTAAATAAAAAGAGGATATGGTGGGGAATTAAGAACTAGGCCAAGTCAACTTCTCCTCTCATTATAGAATGGTACTATAAAATCATTCTTTTAGTTAATTGCTTGTAGGCAATTACAACATGCCCCCATAGCTTATGGAATGGTACAATAAAAGCACATGGTGGGGAAGATCAGTTGTTAGGGTTCACCCACACCAAAGATGATCACCTTCATTTGCTTATTGCATATGAAAGCCCAATCATAATAAGAATCTAATTATTAAAATTTGGTCAGATATTATGAGAATCAATATTAATTTTTTAACTTTTTGATATGAGATTATACCTAAAACTCATATTTTTTTTAATAATAATATGTTTTGTATAAGAAGAATTTGTACTAATCATCGCTCACTCATTAAGTCAAAGTTTTTAAGCTTAAAAATGAGAATCATTGTTAATTTTTTAATGTTTATGTGCTTTTTAATTGGTTCATATGAGATTAAACCCAAAACTCTTATGTTTCTTAATAATTAATTACATGTTTTGTGTAAGAATTCTTCATACTGATCATCACCAATTATAGTAAAATCTTTAGCTCTAACATTGTTTATTAAATAGTGTGAAACAAAAAGGATTACTCCAAAAAAGCATAGTAAGCTTGGCCATTAATATATCAAATCCTATTTATCATGAATAATTATCTTAAATGGATAAATAACCTAGATGAAGGGAGATAACTCTTTTAGTTTTGATAAGAGGTAAGTTGGAATCTATCCCACAAAAAAAATCAGACTATAAGTTGTTGTTCATCATGAAGGGCATCACAAAGGACGCTATCAGAATAGATTCACAAGGATTGTCGAATGATTATAGCCTTATAGACTTGACTAGTTGGATGATTGAAGTTAGGCACGCTATATTGTGGAGGTAATCATTGAGTGGCGTAGACAGAGGATAGAACTCAACATTGTGGTTGGAGACAACTGTGCCTTGAGTTGGTAGTTTTTGGACATGATGGGCCTTGGCTTATTAAATTCATGAAGAAGATGGTGGATCTTAACTTGGCCCCCCTCCATTCAACTAAGGATGAAATGGTGGTACTAGCATGAGTAAAACTCCTATTATTATGGGGTGGATAATGAAACTTTATTGTTGTTGTCAAAGCTCATAACCAACAGATCAAAGTGAGCTACCCTTTTTTTATAAACTTAGTACTTTACATGTGGAAAAAGGAATCTCAGTTAAAGAATGTTTATAATTATGTTTACATGTAGAAGTAAGGAATCTCAGTTTTGTTAGAGAATGATTTCAATGGGGATTATAATATCCACTTCTCTATATCAATTTAATCTCGGTCCAAATTGGGAGTACTATATTGAATTATTTAATGAAATTGGCAGCATAAATTATAATTTATAATTTTGAAATCAAACAAGATGATGAACATGAGATGTTCAATGAGATTGATTTTGCTTCTAATAATTTTTTTATTATAAATTTATAATTTTATGCTCATACATTTATAAATATTTTTAAATTATGCTCATACATATATAATTTTTTTTAAAAAATTTACATATTTACTTATATAAATCATGCATATGTAAATATGCTTATTTAACAAATGAATCGAACACGGTTTTCTTAGTGAGCCTAACACAAGTTGTTCACAACCAATGAGATTTTTTGATTGCCCTAGCCAAAATAATCAATTTAGAGATCTCATTGAGGTGGGGAAGATAGATAGCTTAATGCTCTCATGTTTGGTGGGGAAGATAGATAGCTTAATGCCTCTATGTGATTGTGAAGTTCATTAATCACTTTATATTAATTAAGCATGACAACTTAGTAAGAGCTTCTTTTAGATGTAAGTTGGGTAGTTTAATAGTTCTTTTACTTTCATAGACTCTTTTTATGTGATTGTGAACATGCATCCTATAAATTTTATTGCAATAATATCTAACTATGTCATTACATATAATTATATTAAATTGTGGACTTTGCAGCACTAGTCTTAAATTTTTTTACTAGAAAGTTGCTTTAAGAAGCAGTAAGAAAGCATCCAAAACAAAATCTTAGGTTTCGTTTGGGACGGCTTTCTTCCTACTTATAACTAAAGCAGCTTTTTAGTTGAAAAAATATATTTTTTACTAGAAAATTGATTTAAGAAGTAGTAAACAAGCTGTCCCAAATAAAGTCTTAGTCTCAACATGTAAAATAATGGAATAGAGAACATATGTAGGCATGAAAAATATAAGTTCTAAGTTGAAATCTCAAACAAAACTTCATTTGGGACAGCTTTCTTACTATTTCTTAAAGCGACTTTTTAGTACAAGATAGAAATTAAAAAGCCGTTTTAAGTAATAAAAAAGTCATCCCAAATGAAGCAAAAATCTCTCTCTCTCTCTCTCTCTCTCTCTCTCTCTCTCTCTCTCTCTCTCTCTCTCTCTCTCTCTCTCTCTCTCTCTCTCCTCCATCCCCACCCCCCTCCCATCTGAAATGCAATGCTTTTATCTATATATGTAACTCACCATTTTCTACTCAAATGGTCGGTCAAAATTTTATCTGATCCATTTTCTAATAGAGCTGAAACTTTCAATTATTTAATCCCATCTTTGTTAGTTTTGGAGATGAGTAGATTCTTATACCTTTAATTATATTAAGGATTATTGCAATTTGGCTAGGCCCTATATCTGTTCTCATATTTGATTTTCCATAGAAAAAATATTACTCTTATAACTTTTATTTATGTGTGTTAGATTTTTGTATAAAGTTAAGATAATAAATTCATACCCTCTACTATGATAAAATTTCTATCATATAATAATTTAGCACAAGACAAGAAAATATCTTGTTACCGGCGGATCAAATATGTCGGTAACAATAAAAATCGGTCAGAAATTTTCATTTTATGGTGCATTTCCAGCGATAAACTATCTGACGTAATTCACACCGAAAAAGCTAAACCGGCGAAATTAATGCGCCTAAAAATTTGCTGGCGGATTTTCCAACACAAGTCCTACGAAAAATGAAAGTTTGGCGTCGATTTCCCTGAACGATTTCCGGCATTTAATCCACCAGTATTTCCTGCCGAAATCTTGCACCGGCGGATAATCTGCCACCCTGTACCGTCGGAATAGTATCGGCGAATAATCCGCCAGAAATACCAGCATAATCATCCATCGGAAACACCTACTGTATGGTCGGTGGAAAACTTCGGCATGCAAGGGCAAGGGCAAGGACGGCGACAAACATGTCGGCAACGGACCGGTCTTAAGAGAAAACCAATTTATCCCTCCTAGTAATTAACTTCTAAGAATCTTCACTCTTGACTGATGTGATTCTTCATCATCTTACTTCAATTTGATTTAAGTTGCCTAGAATTGATGCATATGATGAGACTTCTAACCCTTATGAGCACAATGACAACTAGAAGACGATCATTCACATTTAGCTCAGTTCTAACGCAGTCTTTCGCCTAGCTCATCTTCGTCGTAACCCTTAAGAGACAAGCTCGCACATGATTTTACTATCTTTCAGATAGAATTATTCATAATTTTGTCAATCCAAATAAATCTTTTGTTGAATAATTCATTGCTAATCGAAGAATCATAAAAAACGTATGTCAATCCAAATCGAAGAATCACAAAAAAAAAAAAAAAAAAACAAGTGCAAATAGAAATATCCATCAAAACAAGTAAAATTTATTATTTATTTCCTCATTATCACCAATATATATATAGTACTAAGAGAAACATTTAAATTAAATGATAATCAGATCATAAGAGGGAGATCAGTGAAGGAGCCTTTCAGCAAACCATCTGCGATATGGTGATAAGCAGCTTCAGTGAGGTGAATGCCATCCCAGCTCACGTAATCTGAAGGGTCTACGCATGCATGTGATCCCGGATGACCGCATCGAGCCGTTACGTTGAAATTGTATGGGCCCCCACCTCCACAACATGTTTGTAGGGCCCCACGACCAAAACCTTCATAAATTATTTATATAAATATTTTTCATCATTAAAATTCGTGCATAGCATATAGATATAGCAACACAATATTGGAGAAGGGAGAAATTACATTAATTCATGATAGGCTATGATTTGAATTGCTATTAGGGGTATGTTATTTGAGGATGTAGTTTTTTGTAAAGATGATTGTAGAGCTTGTATGAGTAGAATATTTTTTATTTAAAAAAGCTATTGTAAATATTATAAATGTGTAAAAAATGTGTATGATAGATTTATTGTAGCTACTATGCTATCATAAGGGCGGGGGTGTAAATATTTGATACGACTCGAAAATACGACATGAATCTAACTCGAAAATTTCGTGTTAGGGTCAACCCAGACCCGAAAAGGATCGGGTTCAGGTTGATCAAAAAACACAAAATTCACCCGTTTTGGCCCTTTTTTTTTACCTAAAAACTCATTTTTGACCCAGAACTCAAGATTGACCTGTTTTGACCCGAAAAGTAGAGATTGGTTCATTTTTAGACCCGAAAACTAGCAATTTTTGGTCGGCCCTGGGTCATTCGGGTGGTATCGGATTGACCCGAGTCTAAATTGGGTCAAGTGCAAAAAACTAATACGTTTGCAAAAATGGGTCGAGTTTGGGTTGACCCGAATAGTGTCGAGTTAGTTTCAGCTTCGACTCGAACCCGACCCATGAGCCGAAATTGACACCCCTACATAAGGGTCATTTATGTACAATTTTCTTGCTGCTTTTCCTTTAAACAATAACTATAATTTTATTTCGCTACTGATTTCTTGCTGCTTTTTCACTATTTTTTTAGAAGAAAGTTGCTTTTTGCAACTAGAGTTGCTAAGAGAACTAACTTTCCAATCAACTTTATAAAACATCTATCCGTTCCAAACAATCTACAAATCTAATTACAATTAACAACTTGAAATATTTTATAAAATAATAATCAAATCAGAATGAGACTGCTGACTGAAAAATAAAATAGCGAGAAAGTTATCATAAATTAACCCTAAGAAACATATATCTTATAGCATAAATATTTCACTTAGTACTATTCTAGCATTTGTTTCACTTGAAATGATTTAACGAGCTTCCAATTTTATGAAATATTAAAAAAAAAAAATTTTTTTTGGTAAGATGATCATTATTTACATTTAATTAGAGTAAACTATTAAATCATTAATTTTTCTAGAGATGAATTGTAATATAATAATTGATGGATTAATTATCTATTATATTGATTTAAAATAAATTTAATGGTTAAGAAATTTATTGAATCAAATTTAAGTCAATATTATATTCTCAAATGAAATTTCAAAGATAAATAATGAGTTCCATTTAGCTATTTAGAATAGTATGACAAAGATGTGTAAAAAACAAATAATGAAATACTAATTGACCACTTAATTTTAATTGATTTTTGATTTTTTTTTTTTTTTTACTTATTTTTACTCCATTAATTTGGTTCTAGATATTTGACAATTGAGATATAAATGAACCGAGATAAATCAAGTATCTATCAAATTCTTATTGATCTAGAACTTGGTCTCACTTATTGAGCTCGAATTTGGCTCGATTACTTGAGCTCATTTGCAAAGCTCGAGCTTGACTTGAGAAATAATTAAAAATATTTAACTTACATTTTAAAATATTGTTCTAAAATAAGTTTGAAATATGCTTGATATTTTAATTAAAACAAGTGGTTGGACTTTACATATTTAACATCTAAAATTTATTGTTGCACGACTATATATATGAATATGTCTATCCTGGTTCAATTAGCTCGACGTGGTATGGACCTTGATCGGCATAGGCGACTCATTCCCCCATCGATTGGTGATCTATCTGATTCGGAAGTTGAAGGGCATTGCCAAGAGAGATTGGATTTGGGAATCTCTGAAGAAGAAGAAGATGACAGTGATGATAATGCCGAGTTCTGTAGACGGCCGCGACGACCCGTGCCTCCTCCAAGAATTCACACTGAGTTTAAAGCCAAGGTAGATATACCTTATTTTGATGGCCATATGCACATTGAAGACTACCTAGATTGGGAGAGAGCGGTAGATAATTTCTTTGATTATATGGAAGTCGAGCCATCTAAACATGTGAAGTATGTTGCCTGCCGTCTCCGAAGCGGGGCAGGTGCTTGGTGGACTCAAGTGCTTCAAATGAGGAAAAGAGAAGGGAAGGGGCCAGTGCGTAATTGGACGCGAATGAAGCAGCTGATGTGATCGCAGTTCTTACCGACCGATTATGAGCAGATCCTGTATATCAAGTATCAACACTGCCTACAAGGAAATCGCTCCGTCAATGAGTATACCGAAGAGTTTCACCGGCTCAGTGCAAGGAATAATTTGAATGAATCCATGAATCAACTAGTCGCGCGCTATGTAGGCGGCCTCAAGGAAAGCATCCAGGATAAACTGCAATTGAATTCAATTTGGTCACTGGCCCAGACCATCAATTTTGCATTACGAGTCGAAACACAGCAGAATCATCCGTCCAAGTTCTCTTATACGAGACGCCTGTTTCAGGAATTTGCTGGTGACCATGTCAAAGGGAGCTCCTCGTCTGCCAAAATAGTATCAAATAGTGGCCCTCTTCCGCAGGCGACGCCCGTGCCGAAACCTTCAGGAGCCGTTCCAGAAAATAAGCCCCTACAGAAATTCAAATCCTCTGCGCCGAATAATTCGTACGCTCGGCCATCCATCCTAAAGTATTTCCATTGTTTTCAACCCGGACACAAGTCAAACGAGTGTCCACAGCGGCAACAGTTACAATTGCTTGAGAATGCTGAAGAGGATAATCAACTAAATGTTGAGGAAGATCTCGAAATCGAGGAAGTTGAAGCCGATGAAGGTGAGACCATAGTTTGTATGATTGAGAAGTTATTATTAGATCCTTGACTAGCTAATCCTTCGCAGCGCAACGCAATTTTCCGCACATGCTGCACAATTAATGGAAAAGTCTACGATCTCCTTATAGACAGTGGGTGTATAGAGAACATAATCTTGCGATCGGTAGTCCAGGCTCTGTAGCTCAAAACAACGAGTAATCCACAACCGTATAAGATCAGTTGGGTTAAGAGGGGCATAGAGATACCAGTTACGGAAATGTGTCAAGTCACATTTTCGATCGGGCGACAGTATGTATGTGAGGTGCTTTGCGACGTTCTGGAAATGGACGTTTGCCATCTAATTCTGAGCAGACCATGGAAATTCGACGCCAGAGTAAGCTATGACGGTAGAGCTAATGTTTATTCCCTAGACTGGAAAGGAAAACGTCTGAAGCTACTACCGGGACCTCGGGATCAAAGGCGACAACCACAAATCCATCCACGGTGATGCATATAGTATTAGGGCCCAAGCTTTTACTAAGTCAAAGCGAGGATGAATCAATGTGGGCATTGATAGTCACAGATGGAACCATATCCCAACAGGAAGAGCTCCCAGCTGAGATCGCCACTCTATTGGAAGAATTTAAAGCAATTTGTCCCCAAGATTTACCTGCTGCTCTGCCGCCAGTGAGACACATCCAGCACCAAATCGATCTCTTACCTAATGCCACACTACCTAATCTAGCTCTTTACCAGCTCAACCCCAAAGAACAACAAATATTGCAATCCATCATTGAGGAATTATTAGAAAAGCAGATGATACAAACCAGCATTAGTCCATGTGCAGTCCCAGCCTTGCTTGTGCCTAAGAAGAATAAGGATTGGCGTCTTTGTGTGGACAGCCGGGCCATAAACAAAATCACGATCAAATACAGGTTTCTCGTTCCTCGGATTGACGAATTGCTGGATAAATTAGTTGGGGCGTCTATATTTTCCAAATTGGATCTCCGTAGTGGCTATCACCAGATCCGTATTCGTCCCGGTGACGAATGGAAAACAGCGTTTAAAACGCCTTTCGGATTGTACGACTGGCGTGTTATGCCCTTCGGCCTATATAATGCCCCCTCTACCTTCATGAGACTAATGCAGGATATACTTAAACCAATTTGGGGAAAGTTCTGCATTTCATATTTTGACGACATTCTAGTCTACAGTGACTCCTTAACACATCACCGGGAACATCTCAAACAGGTGTTTGAAATCTTGCTGAAGCATCAATTATTCCTGAATCTTAGCAAGTGTCAGTTTGCAACTTCTCAGATACAATTCCTTGGCTTCGTGGTCTCCCCAGACGGCCTCATGATGAATCTGGATAAGGTGACTGCCATTCTTAACTGGCCAATTCCAAAATCTTTTACAGAAATCCGAAGTTTTCATGGATTAGCGAATTTCTATCGCAAATTTATCAAGGGCTTTAGCATCATTATGAGTCCGCTCACTTACTGTTTAAAATCAAAATCCTTTCACTGGGGTGAATCTCAACAAAACAGTTTTGATGCTATAAAAATAGCCTTGATGTCCGCACCGGTGCTCGCCATTCCAGATTTTGAGAAATTGTTCACTGTCGAAACGGTTGCTTCTTGTCATGGCATAGAGGCGGTACTGTCACAGGAAGGAAAGCCGGTGGTCTTTTTCAGTGAGAAACTATGCCCGTCGAGGCAAAAATGGGCGGCATATGAGCAAGAATTGTATTCGGTGATACGCGCTCTGAAACAATGGGAGTCCTACTTGCTTCATCAGGAATTCATTATCTGCACCGATAATAAGGCACTCCAATTTATTAATAGCCAAAAGCATGTCAACCGGATGCACGCGCGTTGGGTAACATTCCTACATAAATTTTCTTTTAATTTGAAACTTCAGTCCGACAAAAGTAATATCGTCGCTGACGCACTCAGTCGAAAAATGGTCCTCATCACTCAATTACAGACTGATTTTGCTGGTTTGGTGTGTATCAAAGAATTATATGCCACTGACTCTGATTTTGCAGAAATCTGGAAGCAGTGTCTAGCACAAGGAAATATGGCTGGATTCAGCCTTCGGCTGGGCTATCTATTTTTGGCATAATTTGTTATGCATCCCTGTCTCATCGTGGAGAAATCACATCATCCAAGAAGCCCATTCGGGTGGATTGGCAGCACACGCAGGTAGAGACAAGTCCTTAGTTGCCGTGTAATCTCGTTTCTATTGGCCTCGTCTCCGGCGTGATGTATATCGCTTCGTTGATCGATGTTTTATTTTCCAAACGTACAAGGGTGGTTCGCAGAACACTGGCCTCTACCTACCACTACCCGTTCCGCAGTCTATATGGGAAGACCTCAGCTTGGACTTTGTCCTTGGGCTTCCTCGTTCGCAGCGGGGTAACGACTCGATCATGGTGGTGGTCGATCGATTTTCCAAGATGTGTCATTTTGTATCCTGCAAAAAGACCTCCAATGCGCTCCACATTGCCCATTTATTCTTTCACCAAATCGTCCGACTACATGGAGTTCCACGGAGCTTGACATCGGACAGGAATGTCAAATTCATAAGCCATTTTTGGCGCGAATTGTGGAAAAGGTTGGGAACCAAGCTGTGCCCCAGTTCAGCCTATCACCCCCAGTCTGACAGACAAACGGAGGTCGTCAACTGTACACTGGGAAACATGCTGCGATGCTTAGTCCAGGATCATCCACAGCGCTGGGGAGACATGCTGAGTTCCGCAGAGTTTGCGTACAACTCCATGATTAATCGATCGACGGGCAAGTCACCGTTTAGCATCGTATACACTAAAACACCTAATTTAGCGCTGGATGTCGCGGTACTCCCCAAATTCAAGTCTGAAACTGCTTCCAATTTCTACAGTAGCTACTCGGAAATGCTAGAGGAAGTTCGTAAACAAATTATCAAGTCCAACAGTTCCTATAAGGTAGTAGTTGATGTGCAAAGGCGACAGAAATTGTTCAAAGTGGGCGATTTGGTCATGGTTCGACTACGGCGTGAGCGATTTCCTCCAGGCACGTACACCCAATTGCATCGTCGCAAGATTGGCCCAGTGTCCGTGGTAGCCAAGATAAATGACAACGCCTACATTGTGGATTTACACTACTTCCTCCACCTTCAACGTCGCAGACATATGGCCATATCACTCAGCCGATGACGCACTAATTTTACTAAGCTCGTCGGAGTCGAGCACTTCTTCTGCCGGGAAAGACTGATGCAGCGCAACATCCCCCATGTGCCCCGGCCACCAGGTTCCCTTACCGTAGCCTTCTACCAGAATTCGGTTAGGCTTTGAGCCCCACTATCTTAGTACTATTTCTGTTATTACTAGCTTTTTATATGCTTTTGCTGAGTAGTATATTCATAGTAATGATTGGGAACCTTACCGTTGAGAGGGGATATAAATACTATCTCTGTAATGGAGAAGGAGATTTTTTACACATATACAAAAATACATATACTCTTCTGGGAACAATTCTTCCCTGTTCTTTCTGCTTTTCTTTGGTTTCAGGTCTTGCCGGAGTCCAGTGCTGCTGCCGATCCAGGGGTTGCGTCAAAATTTCTATTTCGCTCTCTACTTTTTGTTATGTTAGAGTCTAGTAAATATTGCTAGTAGTGTTTTGGTTTTGACTACAAGCAAATCTGAATCCAACAACAACAAATTTGATGAAACCTTCCATAAATACAAATTCACAATTCAATCTTTTGTTAGATGATAAAGAGATGACACATTCGTGATAGAATCTTCTTAAGAAGGATATCGATGTGACCGACATCGAGTGCAGAAAAAGAAGACATGGGGATGTTATGACAAGATCTTGCTAAGAATGGGATTAGACCGCCGGCATTTGAAAGACTAAGGACTCTATGAGATTTGATCACGACCTCGTCTCTTGAAATTCTATTAAGAGAAAGTTATATTTTTTTATAAATAGTGAAATTTATGAGCTAAATATGTAAATAAGATAACTTTTAAGTACTATGTATGTAAGTCCTCCCAAAAAGTAATGATATATTTATCCAAAATTTTAAAATAAATTTAATAAATGGTGGGCCAAAAATTAGGGTAAGCTAAGTGTTATTTAAAAATATCAAAGCTGTTAGCTATATTTTTGTTTAATTTTTCATTAAATATTCTTAAAATATTTGTCCAAGTAATTTATATGTATATATCCGTTAAGTATTCCGGTCAAAACAAATATCACTCACCAAAATGGCCTGGAGCATGCGCGAATCGCAGAGCCGCAGTGTAGTAATCCGCATATATAATCCTTGTTTTCGGGTACTTTTTCCTCAGCTCCTCCATTGCCAATTGTAGCAACTCATTATGATACCTTGCAAAGGCGTTCAGCTTCTTCAAACACCCATTCCGGGCATCATACTCTTCCTTCTCCTCCGTGGCGAACAGCGTAAGGTACGCCGACGAACACCCCACCGGTAAGTTCCCCGGCACCAGCAGGTTCGTTGCCCCTCTTTTCACCAACACCTGCGCAGTGCCCACAACATGTTCGACGATTTGGCCCAAAGAAAAAGTTATGAAATTCAAACCACTTTGCTCACTTGAATGGCTTCTGCAATAGCCTGCACGACTTTGGGCACAATGGCAGTAACTTCAGCTGCAGTCTTGCCGGAGAAGAAAGCGTAGTTGTAGTCGTTGCCGCCAATTTCACCGACAAGGAAGAGGGATTTCTTGAAGTATTCACTACATTCTGTGAATAGGTGAAGAGGCATTAGTTGGGTTTGGAAATTCGAGTTTTTTAATTTGGGGGAGTGATCAAAATGTCACCTTGGGTGGTTTTGCAAAGAGATGGTTTCAGCTCGTCGAACCACCGGAGTTGGGTGGATAAGGAGTAGTTGGTCCAGATGTAACGACTGATGCCCATGTCATGAAGAACATCAGGGTTCATTGCCGTCGCACCGGCAACGGCAAAGTTTGCTCCTTGTCGGAATGTTTGATTTGAAGCCAAGTATGGCGGGAGAAATGGTAACCTTGGGACTCAGCTGCATTGCAATGCACTTAACAAGTGAGTGTTTTAATTGTTTAATATTGTTGTTTTCTTTGTAGAGAAGACGCATGTGTTAGGCTTCATTTGATTTCGTTTTCCTCTGTTGATTTTTTTTTTTTAAATACTTTTATTTATATAAAAATATGTTCATAAAATTGCTATTGAGCACATATATTGTGTTCCTTTTTATAATTGCATGAGCATATATTCTGACTTAGAAGTAATTTATATTTCTACATGAAAACATTATATTTTTTTACTTTATATACAACACAACAAAATATAACCTAAATCTAGTTTGAACTAAATTAAGCCTTAGTAAAATAACAAAATGTTTCATTGTTTGAATATGATAAATGTTTTGTAAAGGAATAAACACATACTTATTCTTATTAGTTTGGTTTCTATTTTAGTCTCCTATATAGTTATTTACTCACATTTTAAAATAAGAAACAACCCTTTTACAACCTTCTACTCAGCTTCTATTTATTCTCTTCTAAAATATCATAATGAAAGAATCAAGTCAGCATTCAAAACCTTTATCAAGCTTCAAAGCTCAGAGATATATATGCTAAAATGTTACCGATAAAGTCTACAACAAGGCGTCCGTCGGAGCAACGACCAGTGGGCCGGTGGAAGTAGGTCATGCCATAAGGGAGTTGACTGATGGATGGAAAGGTGAGGGCGCCAGAGAGAAGAAAGTTACCGGTGTCGGTGAGGGAGTCACCGAAACTGAAAATGGAGGTAAATTTTTCGGGGATGGAGTGTGAGAAGTGGATGAATGAAATCACAAAGAAGGAGAGGAGTATGAGTTTCATGGTTGAGAAGGAATGAGGAGTGGGAGGTTGGAGAGTGAGGTTGCTTAAGTTGACGGTTTGGGCCTCCTTTTCTTTGTGTACGATACCACAGCTAGCAATAATTAAAACAATTCACATGCCAAAGTTTGGAGACCGTTGGTATAGTGATGATACATTAGTGCACATTCAATTTCTATTGCTTTGAGATTGGTACTTAACCAACATCATAATCATTCAATCTTCGTACTCCAAGATTCGTGCTAAACATTAAGATGATTTAAGCCTCCTTACTTGATCAATCGCATAAAACACTCTTATTGCTGTAGATTCTAATTTCAGTGTTCATATTCATAGGATCCTATGAAAAACATAAATTTGATAAGGAGATTAGTGTAATAAAAAATTTGACTGAATAGATATGTAATATTATAGTCTCCTCAAATTAAATTTGATGGCTGTAACTCATCCTAATAAAATTTAGATTACGATAACCGATCCCGAAATTTCTCCTTCTTAGAAATGGTTTTTTTTTTTTTTTTGGGAAAATTAGAAATAGTATAACTCAAAAATGCACCTCATGATGTATCAAACTACCTATCCACCCACTTACAAAAGTATATAAAATAAAACATAAATTAATTATTTTTTTAGCATTAGCATAAATTAATTATTTTAAAATATTTTTAATATATTTCAATTGGTATTCATAATCATAAATCTTAAAATTTGGGGGAGCATAAATGAAATAATTTATAATTACATTTACCCAAATAAAAATATATAATATGTAAAAAAATCTTAAAATTTTTGAGGGACATGTTGTACCCCTTTCCCCCTAGAACCATCCTTATTTTGATCCCAAATTATAGGAACATCTTATAACTTTAGATCATAGATACACCTACAAAACTGTTAAGTACTGTTAATAATTTAAGCCATGCATTTATTATTCTATTGAAGGGAAGTACTTATTCAAGCTGTCGCTACACAGCTTCCACTGCAGTCCCGCTTTTAGGCAAGTTAGTTGAGAGTTTTGCCTGCATTCAAGCCATGTAGGATTCAAAGCTCCCAATCAATAGATTAAGATGAGCTTCCTCAAGAAGTTTATCTCTCTATATATATCTATGTCTATATAAATTTGTATTAATAAAGTACTATTTATGTTTTCCATTAAAAGAAGTACTGTTTTTGAAGAAAAAGAAGTTGGTCATTGCTTTTGAAATTGGCATTTATATCTCACAGTAATGGCAACGGTCTTCTGCAGGAAATTAATTTGGGGACCAAACTTTGTTCTTCTAAAGGATGTTAATGTAGTCATTGCAAGCGGTGGACTAGCAGCTTGATCTTGAATCTCGTGCAAATCACATAAAATAAAGTAAGCGTATATCATTTATATTTCTTCTAGCTGAATATTAATGGAGATGATGTGCTCCTCCTGCTTACCTCTCCTAACATATTAATGATCTTCACGTGCTATGTTGGATCTTGAACATGTTTTGAAGTAATTGTGATGCCGAACTTTTTTCTTATGTCTTCCAATGTATAAAGTAATTGTCACCTAGCAAGTTTTTTTTTTTTTTAATAATCTTTATGTTCTTTGAAGGATTGTCTTGTAGCTAGATTGGGATGAAGGAGATAAATTGTTTTATGTACTTGTGCATAGTTTGAAACTGGGGCGGAACCAGCCATAACGTTTTTTGTGTGTGTGTGTGTGTGTTTTGGGGGGGGGGGGGGGGGGGCAATTTATAAGTAACTATTGACAGATATGTCGGGGGTCCAAGGGGCAACGCCCCCTAACGGAGATCAACCTACCCGGTTAGGTTGCGGGGTCAAAGGGCAGCGCCCCTGCGGGAGTTTTCGGGGGCATTGCCTAACAATAACACCTCTACATAATGTGTTTAATTATGCTAGGAGCAATTGCCTAAAGACTATAGTATTTTAAAATTTGTAGGGAGGGCAATTGTCTAAAAACCCTTGTAATAAAGACTAAAAAATACATAAAAGGAGAAAAATTACCTAAAGAATGTTCCCCCTATGCTCTAAGGGGTTCCGCCCCTGATTTGAAAGCTTCACTCATAGTTCTCTTATAATTGTGTATGATATGAAAATTCACCTATGTCCATATTCACACAAAGATCAAATAATTTCACTAAATTTTAAAAATGGCGCATAACAAATTTTTCTTCATACATCGAGATGATTGTCATTTTATGAAAATACAATGACAAATTATACTTAAAAAAGAGTATAATTTACACCAGTTGCAATAGATACTAAATAATGAGGGTTCACAATCTTTGCTATAGGAGACAAAGATTGGAGTGATTAAATTGGAGGCCAATGACGAAGTTTGTTGCTAACAGGTAGGACACATCCGACTCATGTTGTTATATTGTCGCCCAAGCCCCACTCTCTCTATACTGATATAGAGAGCCCAATCCCTGCTCTTCTTCTTTTTTTTTTTCTTGCTTCTATGGGATATCAAATCCCTAATTATTAGGCTATTTATTCTGATAATAAGAAGTGTTTGGAGGTATAGAATTAAATATATGATCAAGTAAAATTTTTTAAATTCTCTCAATGTTAACAAAAGGTCTTACATTACACCAAAAAGATTTAACTTTACATTTATAACTATTAATTTAATATTTGCAATAAATAGGATATCTGAATCATATCTTATAGAGATTTGATGCGAGGTAATTTTAACTTCATATTTGTAGAATTTAACTTTTAATAGGACACAATGGAGAAAAGGATTCATATAGCCGATGTTAGACCGACCGAAGGGCCAGCTAAACTAGTCCCTCCTGAATCGGTTCAAATGTACAAGCGCTAGACAAAGAGGCCATGGTGAGAGAGAGAGAGACCAAGCTGGGGGCGGAAGCATGGATGGGGCCCACGACTTAATGAAGGCTTGGTTTAGGAAGAGAACAGGCTGGGGCGGAAGCCCACGACTTAATGAAGCCTTGGTTTAGGAAGAGAACAGGCTGGGGCGGAAGCATGGATGGGGCCCACGACTTAATTAAGGCTTGGTTTAGGATTATGGGCTGTTTAGGAATTACTTAATTGTCCTTTGCTTTAAATTATCTTCTTCTTGCTAGGGTTATGTTTTCATCTTGAATTTTGTAATTTTAATTTGAGATATTGTGTTTGGTTTTGGGCTATAGACTTTGGCTAGGGATTTGAAGAGTGGAATCTTCCAAGATTCATTGTATCGGTTATTAAAAAAAAAAAAATTGTATTGGTTGTTTTTTTTCTTTTCCTAGTCAATTCTAAGTGTTTTCTTGGTGATTTCTCTCCAAATTTTGTAAAAACTGCTGTGCGATTGCTGATTTATCAGCCGGCCCTATATAATGGGATAAAGGCTTGTTGTTGTTGTTCCTGTTATAATTTAGCAATCTCTCTTGAAGATAGAAAAATTTTATGCACCTTTTTAGTCATCAGTGTCTAAATCCTTGCATGTCATCTCCAAATCACTTTTCTTAGAAGCTAATTTAAGTTTTGTAAAACTATAGCTACAATATTGGTACAATTTTTGTGAGTATATTGGTGGTGTTTTTACCTCTCCTAATCTTAGTGAGATATATCACATTTCTTTCAGGAAAAAAAGTGCATGCAGTGGTACTTGAAAATCAATATTTTTTGCTAAATGAACAATACTTTTGTCTTTCAAAAATTAGTGTGATGTTTTCTTGTGCTTTGTCATATTCTTCCAAAGATCTTTTAAGATAAAACATCTCTTTATAGGGTACAGTGGCAACAACATATTCAACTTTCATAGTTAATAATATAACCATCTTCCACAATTGTGACATCCAACTGATCATTGCAGACCCACATAGAGTATAAATGCACACAATATTTTATGCTTCTTTTGGAACAGCTTTTTTACTGCTTCTTAAAACGAAAAAAGCCGTCCATCCCAAACAAAATATGATTGTACCTTTATTCCCAACTTCCAAAATATTTTTTCCCTATATTAGATTAGTCTTTGCTGACCATTTCCCCTACTTGTGCAATATCTAATTTTATGTAGATCATTACTTGCATGAGTGTTATAATAGCTAAAGCATATAAAATGTGGTTATGTAGTCCTTTTCATATTTTATTTCTAACATTTCTTATTTAATCAATTTGAGGTTTCAAATTCATGAGGCGGGCTTAAGAATTAAATCATTGAATCAATAAAAAAATATGAAATAATAAGTAACATACTAACATCAAAGAATATTTTCATAATAATATTATATATGTAACTAAGCCTATTCATTATAGCTAACCCAAACTAAACTCAAGAAGAACCACCAACCTCAAACTCACGGTCACATGTCATTGAATTCTACACTCAGATCCTATTCCATTGCTACTTCTCTTTCGTCACTATAATATGAAGTAGGGGTGTCAATTCGGGTCAACGAGTCTGGTTCGGGTCGAACTCGAGTTGACCCGGTTTTTAACAGGTCAACCCGAATCCAACCTATTTTTGTAAAAGGGCCGGCTATCTCAACTCGGACCCGACCTGTGCGGGTTGCCGGGTTGACATGACCCGACCTGATTATTTAAAATGGAAGCGGTTGCCGGCAGGCGCGACAACGCGGCGGTGGACGAGGCGGCACCGCGACCAACGACCAGTCAGCACTCGACATGCGTCACGACTCGCGACTGAATTCGAACGGCCGAACCCCAAGCGGGCGTGGGGCGCTGGCACGCGAGCGGCGAAGCCGAAGCGGGCTCTACGCCTCTGCCGCGCTGGCACGCGAACAACGAAGGTGTGACTTGATGCGTCGGGCAACCGGGAAGGGACGCGACTTGACGCATCAGGCAACTGGGCAGTCGACGCGGGCAACCGGGCAGGGACCATTTTCGGGTTCCCGGGTCAACCCGAACCCAACCCGATTTTTGAAACGGGTCAGTTTACTGAACTTAACCGGACCCGTTTCATAAACGGGTTGACCTGAACCCGGATTTTTTCAGGTCGGGTCCGGGTTGGGTTTCGGGTCGGGTCAAAAATTGACACCCCTAATATGAAGTTGTTGACAAAATTAAAGAAAAGGAGGAGAAATGGTAATTAGTTATAATGATAATTCTAATAAATACCCTCTAAGTAATGCAAGTGACAAGTATGAGATATACACCTTATTGTTTTTTTTTTTCTTTTTTTGTCAATTGTGTTGAGGCACGCTTTTAATTGCAAAATTTAGAGCATGGACTAAGCAATTCATATTTATATCAAATAATTAATAGTGTATATTAAAATTTTACATTTTAATGAATATGCACAATATTAGTGAACATGTGAGTTCTACATAATATCATTTGATCTTTCTTATGACAAAAACAATACATATATGTTATAAGAGCATTTCATGGCATTATCTTTGTATTTATATCAATAATCATGTAAATAAGGACTTAACTCAACATTCATTTCAGTGTTTTTCATTTCACAAACATGCTTAGAAGATTATGCCCATTTATAGATTTATTTAACATAAAGTTATTTATGTATATTTTAAAAAAATATATTTTATTTAAATTTTAATGCATATTTTAATTAAATTTATATTTTAATTCATGTATTTTAATTAAATTTATATTAAAAAATTTATGTATAATGATTTAAGATGTATAAGTATATATTTTTTAATTAGATTTATATTTTGTAACTAATTATTTATAAATTATTTTTTTCTTAATAAATTTTCATAAACAAGTTTTTTCTTATACAAAAAAAAATCTTATAAGTTTTAACCTATTGAATATACAAAATCTTTTAATTCAGTGCTTGAATAAAAATTTGTGAATATATATTTTAATTTAAATTAAACAAAAATAATATAATTAAAATAGCAATATTAATTTATTTTTTGTTTTTAATTAAAAATATGTTATTAAAACGTTGAATTTAAACATTTTTTATTTAATATGTGTAAACTTAATTTAAAATGTTATAGTTTTTTTTATATTTTAAATAATAAATATGTAAAAATTTATAAGATTTTTTGTATTTGAAAAAAAAAATGAAAATTGATTACTATTTTCTTAAGAAATGAATTTAATTTATAAATAATTAATTTCAAATAAATTTAATTAAAATAATCAAATTTGTACATGTTAAATAACTTTACATAAATATTTTTTTATATAAATTTAATTAAAATTGATAATATTAAATATAATTTTATTAAAATTTGCATAAAAATATGTAAATGACTTTAATTTTCATATCTCTATATACTATTATTTAATTTATATAAATGTACTATTTTTAATTAATTATTTTATAAATTAAGTTTATTTCTAATCAAATCACTAATCCATGCAAAGTTAGAATATGAAAATGAGTAAATAATCTTCAAAGTGTCAATATAATAGCTAGTTTTTATCTATATAATATAGATAAATTTTTAAAATCCATATAATTATATGATAGATAAAGTAACATAAATTATTCATGTTTATATAAATTCTCTTTTCAACTTATACATCATGCTTTTTTATATTTTACATTAAGGCTTCGTTTGGGACAGCTTTTTTACTGCTTTCTAAAACGGAGTTTTAGTACAAATTTTTTTTATTTTTGTACTAAAACTCCGTTTTAGAAAGCAATAAAAAAGCCGTCCCAAACGAAGCCTAAGACTTCATTTGAGACGGCTTTCTTATTACTTTTTATAACAGTTTCTTAGTGCAAAAAATAAATTTCTAATATTGACATTTTATTCACATATTTTCGTTCAAACCTCACATGATTTGATTGGTTTGGAGGAATGCAAATAAAGAAAATAAAATTGATAATATAATTAATTGAAATTATTTTCCTTCCACTTATTTGTTTGAGAAAAGATTGAGAAAAAATATATTTTTTTACTTAATTGATTAGAAATTTAATTTTATGTTTTTATAAGGGGACTTATTAGAGATAATGGTAATTTCATAATATATAAAGGGTTATTTCAAAGAGCATTATAATAATGTTTAGGATGTCTACTAATTAATTAGCTCTTTGATTGTCTGCTAACTGCTAGGTGGCTAACAGCTTAGGTTAATTAATTACATAATTAAGCAGTCATTAACAATGATTAGCATCCTTAATCATAACTAACGTCCACAAGGATTAGAGATTCGTGGTGTCAATATATATATGAGCACAAACTGCGAAACAGAAAACAGTAAAAAAAACAAAATGGGATTCCTCTTTGGGTAATTAGTGTGTAATACTTTTTTGTTAAAAGTAATTATCTTAATTAATTAATCTTTAATCCTTATTTAATTAACTGCTTTGGCAACTAGCTGAGGCAAAGCAGCCACAGCTTGAAACGTTAGGCACCTTTAAATATTATATTCATAATATATTGTCATTAAATTATTAATACTTTTATTTGGGAAAATTTAAAGCTGCATGCTTTACCTTTATAAAGCTGTTTTCAGGTATTAAATTTAATGGTAATACTTCAATTTTCTACAAAGATATATGGTAACAAGAAAAATTTATCCCCAAGTAAGCACGGATTTTGATGTAAGTATGTGAAATAGAAATTATTATAATCGATTTTAGGATCATTTGAACACTATTTTCGAAGAAGCTTTATAGTTGATACGTCCTCAAAAAATTATATTGATCGAGCATGAATCTCGAGGAAAAATCAAGTCGTAAACTTCCAAAATTAAGTTTGGGATCATCCGAACTCAGATTTTTGGCAAACCTATAGTCGAACTGAACGTCCCGGAAATATGAACACAACGACAGCAAATTCGACTCAATCCGAGCTCAAATGGGTCCAAATCAAGGACCCAAAGCACTGTTAGAAGGTTCAAACCACAATTTAGTTTACCAAATAGTTTCCAAATGTGACATGCTTATAATTAAATCGAGCGGGTCGACGAGACAACTCCAACGAGTCCAATTTCAAAGAATTCCAACATCATTAAGACCTTCAAATGTCAAATGAACGGTCCACGGTCAAGGGATTCAACATCGGCCGTCCATTCAAACCACTCACCATTTACCCTTGATCTTTCTTTTATTTATGGGTCACGCCACTCTAGAAAATCTATAAATAGACTCCTCCTTCCTCTTAAAAAGGGACCCCAAGCCAAAGAAAGCAGGAGAGAGATCGGAGATCACTCTTGCCTCCATACTCCTCGAAACCCGCTCAGAGTTCTGTCGGACCACCGCCTGATGCCCGTAATTCTTCTAAAACACTACTTGAGGTCCGAATTTCTGCCAAACCACCACCTAAGGCCCGGAACTCTACCGAGCCACCACATGAGAGCTCTACCGGACCACCACCTGACGCCCAGAGTTCTACCAGACCACCACCTGACTCTCAGAGTTCGCCAGACCATCACCTGATGCCTGGAGTTCTGTTGGTCCACCACATAACTCCTGAAGTTCTGTTGGACCACCACATAAAGCCCGGAATTCTGCCAGACCACCACCTAACAACCCGAGTTATGTAGGTCCACCACCTAACGCCCGGAGTTCTTCCAGATCCTCACATGATGACCGGAGTTTTACAGGACTACCACATGACACCCAGAGTTCTGCCGGTCCACCACCTGATACCTGTAGTTCTACCATACCACCATCTGATGCCCCAAGTTTTGTTGGACCACCACCTGATGCCCGGAGTTCTGCAAGACCACCACCTAACGTACGCCCGAAGTTTCGCCAGACCACTAAGTGACCTCGAAGTTTCGCCGGACTACCAGTTAACGCATGAATTTCCAAGTCAGGGTGGACTTCTACCAGACCACCATGTGACGTTGTACTATCATCCCCGTTTGTCACTAGATTTCAACTTTACGGTTGATATTTGTAATTTGATTATCCTCAGGGACGAGTCAGCATATTATAATCAACCCAAACACTAGTGGAATTATTTCAAGCTAGGCCAGACCCCGTGGTTTTTCCCTTTTCCAGTGTTTTTCACGTATAAAATCTTGGGTTCTCTGTGTGTGAGCTAGATATTCGTACAACACTAAGACATAATATTATCACTCTATCGCAGTGTATATTCTAGTCCGCAATAATAGTGAACAAGAATGTTTTTGAGAAGATGACCAATCAACATAAAAATATTGTAGAAACTTTAAGACACAAGATTTTAAAGCTTTACCAATTGATTGACATTGATGATTGTCATTAAGGCTATCAAAATCGGGTCAAGGGTCACGTTTGAGTCGAACCCAAAATTAACCCGACCCGTTTTTTCAAATGGGTCAGGTATTTCAACCCGGACCCAAGCCACGTAGGTTCTAGTTTGACCAAACCAGACCAGCGGACACGGCAAAGCCAGCAGCAGCACATCACCAGCAGTGGCGCAAAAGCGGTAGCGTTGTCACTCGCCGGCGGTTCATGACTCACGAGAAGAGACCCGTAATGTGATGTGTCAGCGACACATGCAAACTCGATGCGACGCGGTTAGCGCGAGTCAATCCGAGTCATTCCCCTGTTTCCCGGTAAACCCCGAACCCGACTCGAGTTTTTAAGTTGATCGATTTGTTGAACCTGAATCCCACCTGTTTCTCAAATGTGGTGACCCAAACCTAAAATTTTCGGGTAGGATTCAAATTGAATTTTTGGGTCGTGTCAAATATTGACACCCCTAATTGTCATTAACGATCATCATCATCTAATTATCATTTTTTCATTCTTGGTCACTTGATTGCCATCGTCTACCTAGTGACTAATGTCATTGGATTGTTGTCACACGACCACTATCATTCGACTATTATTAATAAATCACTTTCACGAACCTCTCTTGATGAAATGTTATTTTAAGTTCCTGATGAAATTGAAAATAAAATAATATTTATGAGGGATACTTTCATTAAATTAAGATAATGATTATAAAACTTTGCAAATAAATAACGCAATTTATCCTATTTTTTAAAATAAAAGACACCTTTCCTTATATCCTATTTTTTTTAGTTATAACATTTATATTATGATTTCTTGAAACATAGTGTTACTATTTTATAGAGCTAGTTATAAAATTTTGGTATTATTGGTATGCTAAAAAAATAATATTCGGAAATATTATATTTGAAAAAAGACACATCTCTCTCTCTCTCTCTCTCTCTCTCTCTCTCTCTCTCTCTCTCTCGCAAGCAGTCAAAGCTCCTCACCAACCCCACAGAAGCATATCTATCCCTTCAGCTCCCTAAGTTTTTTCTCCAGCCTGATCATTGACCTTCCCTCTCTCTCTCTCATGGCTAATTTTCTCCTACATCATGCTTCACCTTCTTCACATGATTTAAGTACTTCATAAACTCTTTGTACATCTCCTCTCCTCTCTCTCTCTCTCTCTCTCTCTCTCTCTCTCTCTCTGTGTGTGTAAAAAGCAGCATTACTGTGATGCTGAGGAATTGATTAAGAGACAAAAACTAACATGTTATTGCACCCTGAAATTGATTAATTTGCTCATAAATCATACAATTACCAATTTTCATCAGAAGATGAAGATCATACTTTGAACTCCATCAAACTATTTTATCAAACTAGAGCTAAGGTGTAGATGGCACATGATTGTGATGTTGAGGATCTGGTCCACCTGGAACATCTCTCTTTCCCAAATCATCAACATCTGACTTATTGTTGGTCTCCGATGCCAGCGGCGACGACCTCGGCCTCTCGTCGGCGACAACATCGAATTCAATCACCCACTTGTCTTCATTCTTATGGAGAAACACTGGAGATCGGATGGATTGAACTCTCGACACAATAACAAGCTCAATGGAGAGCAAATATAGAAACACAAGAGCTGCACTCTTAGCCATGGTCTAGCTAGTTAGCTAGCTTAAGTTTAAGAAGCAAGATGATCTTATGCATATTTATATATAAGAAGAAATGGTATAGAAGGTGTGAGAGTAATGTATGGCTTAGTGTTTATCATTTGCTTTGAGGTTAGTGGGAGGAAATGTAATGCATATCTTTCTAAAAATAAAACTTCACTTATCTCCTAAACTGACAAAATTTGAGTCATCAGACCACCATAAGAAGCTAGAATAAAAAGTGCTTATTGCATTCTTATGTAGATTATTGCTACATATATCCAACTATAAATCATAAAATTTAATAAATTTTTATTTTGTATTTATTCGACTTATGAGGAATAAGAATGTTGACTTACAACACGAATGCAAATGAAAAAAAATCCAGCTCAAATCTCACGTACCTCTGCACGTCGTTTGCCGCACGATCTCGAAATCGCCCAAATTTTGCGATTCGGACATCCTACACCGACTTTTGCACGTCAAAGACGCCCTCATACGTCCGATTAATTATTCTGTGTGGACGCCGAACGTCGTTCGGAGATCAACCAGAATGCGCCACATCACCCATTCGCTCGATACTGCGGCTCGATATCGCTGATGTGGCTGTAGCTAATTCGCCTCCAAACACAGATCAGCTGCATCCGGCCTCCGCAAAGAATAATTTCTCTCCACATGTCCCGTGCACAATATGTTTGAATGAATAAGATTTCAAATAGTTAATAAATATTTTTACATTTTAAGTCACATTTAGCTACTTTAAATATCGTTCTAACTTAAGTATTTTAATAGTTGATGTAATATATGTAAGGAAAATGGATTATGTATGCCTTAAAAGAAGAGTAATTAAGTGATATTAGAGCCCATGATTTAAGTAGGACATGATAAAAATTAGATTATCCTTATCAAAATTAGGGTTTAGCTGAGTTCTCTAATTATTAAGTTTATTTCAAAATGAATATAATATAATAATTATGTATTATAATCATCTTAATAATAAATTCAAAAGCTAAAAATCTCATCATAATTCTTTTTATAATGACTTTGTGGCTCCATAGGGATAAGATAAACCATCAAATCCCCTTAGTCAATTCCAATCTCCTTAGCTAGTTTGCCACTTTGATCTAAATAGGAACCAAGATGGAATTTAGTACAATGATATTACTGTTTGTTGATGATGGATAAAAATATATTTTTACATTGGATAAATGAAAATGGTATTTTTGTAAGAAAATAATTATCTAAACAAAAGTTGGTATTATCTAAACATTGAGAGGATCTTTGACTAATTAAGTATTAAGTAATTGAATTGATTATAATATGCATTAAGAAGAAAGTATTTGATTTGGTTCATTATGCTTTTTTCATATAATGAGTTTGCCCACCATAAAATATAAAGTTAGTTTTGACCCTGAGTGCAAATTTGTAGATTGTCAAATGATGTTGTTGTTGATGATGATGATATATATTATTATTATTATTATTATTATTATTATTATTATTATTATTATTATATATGTGAAATTATGATTGAGACCTTTTTTTTTATAAATTATGTTATTAAAAATAGAAAAAAAATCAACCCTAAATGAAATAGAAACTGTTGAGATTGTTGCAACTTAGTTTTTTTATTATTGAGATTCTTGCAACATATTTTGATTCCAAATATTATTATTTTAATTACAATTTCTCCTAACATATTTTGGATGTATTATTTTTGCTGTTTGTGTGTACTAACATTTCAAGGAAATCATACTTCAGATTATTAAAGACTTCAAATCGGATTAATTAGGATTCATTATAAATGTAATATGTATTTTTTTATTGAGTCTAACAGAGTGTGATTGTAATTGAGTAACTGTGCACACACACAATAGGGGAGTATTTAAATTTGTATTTTTTTTTAAATTGATCGTATTGTACGAATTCATTTCGTACGGGACTATTTGTTTAGTTATTTCCTCCTACGATCAATTAAATGAATTGCATAAAGAAAATTTTTCTAAGTACAAATTGTACTTTACGAAGGGTTCTTCGTACAGACGACGTTCAGAGTACGAATTGGACGGGTCCCTTTTCGTCCAGACAAATTCAATTCTTTTTCTTAAATGATTGTACTGTACTATTTCTTGTTCATACAAATGACATCCAAAATATGAATTGTACGGGTCCCTTTTCAAACCGACGAACGCCAAATTTTTCTGAACAGTTCGTAATGTATGATACCTTATTCATACAGACGGCGTCCAGAGTACGAATTTGATTGGTCCCTTTTCATCCCGATGAACGCCAAAATTTTCTAAATAGATCATAATGTACGATGCCATGTTCGTACAAACGATGTCCATAGTATAAAAATGTGTGGAACTTTCATCTCGACAAATCAGAAACATTTTCTTACAGTTCGTAGAGTATGAATATTGTTCGTACTAGATGATTAGCGTGTACAAAAATATACGCATTAGTTTTTGAACTGTTCGTTCGTACGAAGTATGAAGTACGTTCGTACGTACTACGTACGATCTTACACGCTTAAAATGGCAATTTTCATCTTTCTGAACAATTTTTTGTGTCTTTCATATAAAAAGTTCATTAAAACTGACATGAAAAGAGTTGTTCTTCGTGATTTGTTAAGAGCAAGTGAAAAATTGTTTGTGGGAGAGTGTTTGAGAGAGAGTTCTTGCAAGTGAAGTGTGAAAGAATCACAATGTTACTCAAAGGTAAGAATCTCTTTTGGTTTTTGGTTACTACTCTTCCTTTCATCTTTTTAGTTGCTCGAGAGAAGAACTTTGAAAAAGATCTTGTACTCTGCCGACACTTAGAGTGTGTGAAAGGACGTCGATTCTCTGCCGACACTTGGAGGGTGTGAAAGGATGTTGGTTCTCTACCGATACTTGGAGGGTGTGAAAGGACGACAGTTCTCTGCCGACATTTGGAGGGTGTGAAAGAACGACGATTCTATGCCGCACCGGGGATTGGTGTAAGAGAGGAAAATTGTAAATGATTCTCCGCCATGCTGTGTGGGCAAAAAGAGAGTCACTTTAGTAATAGTGCAATACCTAAAGAGTGAGTCTTCAGATAGTGGACGTAGGTCTTGTTGGACCGAACCACTATAAATTCTTGTGTTCATTTTATTTCAGCGTTTTTATTTTTTAGCATTTAGTGTTCGTGGTTGAAAATTTAATTTTGCAAAAAATATAAAAATCAATTTTTCCTTAATTACCAAGAGAAATTTTAAAATTTTAATTCACCAGCCTCTTGATTAACCTTTGGACATTAGCATAGGTTTAACAAGCTATACAGACTTTACAGAAACCTCGGACGGCCATGGCTTGTTTGGCAACCTTGTAGGCTTTCTCTCTTTCAATTTTGGTGGGTTCTGATTTTTGAGGGCATGTTGCTTTTGGTTTTTCAGCTATTATTCCTCCGTGGATGACCCTTGCATGCATGACAACCAGGTGCCAGTCTGAGTCCATTAGTGCTATAATTTTCTTCATTTCATTTTGGTTGTTGGGTCTTGATGAGTATTGTAGTTCTCTGACTATAGTCTTGCTCTTTCTCGCCACCGTTTGGCCGATTATTGATTGAACTTTTTTTTTTTTTTGCTAATTTAAATTAATTTTAAAATCTCTTTTAAGTTAATGATCATGTAGCTCAACGAGCGTAGAAGTCGAGATAGGCTGAGTTGGAGCTCAAGATCGTTTGCTATACGAGCTCAGTATAGGCTCGAGTTCGAGCTCGAACTTGTGGCTTAAAAAACTCAACTCGTGAGCTCTTTTATGAGTCAAACTCAAGCCAACTCGGCTCACTTACCCCGCTATTTTCTATGACCTTTGATAATTTGTAATAGTAATATAGAAAACCAAAGTTATTTAATTACTTAAAAAAAGAGCCGTTAGACACTTCCCCTTCTAGAATAGTGGTGGTGCGTGCAATTTCGTCGCATTTGCTGTTCCCCCTCTGATGCAGAAATCAGTAGTTTTTGTCTACCAAATCTATAGTGTCATTATTGTCGTTTTCTTATTTTTTTCCCCTTTTTATATTCTCACCGAAGCCATACAGCTATGTATGGCTTTTGAACTGTCTGAAAAAAGAAGAAGATCTATTGGCATGCTCTGCTTTTTCTTCCCACTCTTTGTCCCATCTTTCTTTTTCTCTTTCAGAATACAGTTGAAATGGATAAATGATAGGATAGAATCTTTATAGTTTAATTAATCACATGTTAGTGAAAGAAAGAGACATGTATTTTGTATTTTACATGAGTACAATATTTTTTTTTAGATATATATTTCGATCAATTAAGAGAAATTCATACACACATCATATATGCAAAACTTAAAATTAAGACCTCTTGGTTGGTAGCCAAAGCCCCCAACCAACATATTAGGCTTAGTTGCGTACATAAGTCTCTGAAAGGATCCTAAACAGTCAAATAGTAAGGTTTTCTCTTTATGGATCTAAGAGAGAGAGAGAGAGAGAGAGAGAGAGAGAGAGAGAGAGAGAGAGAGAGAGAGAGAGAGAGAGAGAGAGAGAGAGAGAGAGAGAGAGAGAGAGAGAGAGATGATATTGTTAGCATCTTAAGGGTGATTATGATGGGGAGAGGGTGAGACCAATAGGTTTGAGTATGTTGAGGCTATGCTTTGATGACTTTATTCTTTTAAGGTCTTTTGACTATGCTTAGTCATTGTAAGGTTGCACTCTAATTTTTAGTTCTAGGGATTATGTTCAATGCCTAAGGGTAGGCCAAAAGCTTTGAGCTTATATGAGCTTTTGATGACTGAATGTTTTACTAAGTTGTTGGGGGGATTATATTAGTTTTTTAGGCTTATATGATATATTTAAGAGCCTATGAATTTGATTAAATATGTATGGACTTTTGGAGTTTATGGAGCAATATCTACTTCATTATTTAGATTAATGTCCTTTTTTTTTGTCAAATTTAATTAATCATTTTAAGGCCTAATTATTGCTATGTGCAAATTATATGCGATATAATGTTCATAAAATTTGGTAGTAATAAGACATCTATCTTTTGTTTGCTGAAATAGACGTCAAGTTGATTTTATTATAATTTTTATATTAGGATTGGGGAGTATTTTTACTTTCACATAGCAATTGGCCATAAATACTTTTGCATTTAAAATTTAGAAGTAAACGATCATCAAAATTTAACGTACATTTTTACTTAAGAGATAAATTTAAGGTAAAGAAGATGGTTGAAAATTTGAAATTAATTAACTATTATGATCCCAATATTTAGTATTTAGGGGTTAAATTTGATACCACTCTTATTTATTTATTAAGTTCATACACCATCATGCTAAAGAGTGTTGAGAGTCAAAAGTGCTGAAATAAATAATAAATATAATGTGTTAGAAAGAGCATCAATGGTCGAAAGTATGAATTGATCAATGGATTTATTTCAATCCCATTTTAATTTTAATTGTACAAATAAAGATGTTATAGAATCATCTTTTTATTTGAATTTTATTAGGCATATAAATCATTTGAACTTAACATATGATGTCCTAATCTAATACTAGAATTAAACATTTGCACTTTTAAATTACATAACTAACTATTCTATTTGATTGAGGTTGTTTTAGAGTTTCCAAATTTATTAGTGATGTGTCTCCAAAAATCTCCTTGATCAAGCGTGATTCTTGATGCTTATTTAAATTGGAAATTTTCAAAATTAAATTTGGGACTATCAAAACTCTGATTTCAACCAACTTATAGTCAAATTTAACGTCTCAATGAGTCGAACCCAATGACACCAAATCGGTCCAATCTGAGCCCAAATGGTCTGAATTCAAGATATCGAAGCATATTTGAAAGATTCAAAGCATTAATTAGGTAACCAAATTATCTCCAAATATGGCATGTTTATAGTTGAATCAAGCGACTCAACGAGAAAATCTAATGAGCCCAAGAACGCTTAATTTTCATATCATTAAAGCACTTAAATGTTGAATGATTGTTCTATGATCAAGGGAATTAATATGGGTCTTCTAATGGAGCACTCCAAATTTTTCATGGATCTTCTCCATATTTATGGAACATGTCACTCTCACAATTTATAAATATTCCTGCACTCTCTACATGAAGGAGACTTTTTAGAGGCTTAAGCCCTGGGCAAGAGACTCAAGAGAGCTCTGAAAATCAAAGAGTACTGGAACTCCACCCGCGCATAACCATTGGTGAATCCTCACTGCCAAGCCACTACTACTGGATCTCTACCCGACCATCACCATCGGCACTAGATCAATCCGGCTGCCACCGCTATGTCTCCACCCTACCTATATCGCTTGTAAAATATGGTTTCTCCAACCTCTATCACCTAACAACATTACCTCCAACATCTGTCACCCGATAAAGATCCCTCTGATCTCAATTCCCGACTAAAGTCCCTCCGACCTTCGTTGCCTACCAATAGTGGTTTCTACGACCTCTGTTGTTCGTTGACTATTACCCCTTCGACCTATGTTGCTCAAAAAATAAACATTCGACCTCAATCGCCTGACTATGATTCCACCGATCTTCGTTGCTTGATTATAGTCCATTCGACCACAATTGGTCGTTAATTATGGTCCCTTTAACCTCTGTCACCCAACAATAATCTCTCTGACCTCTACCTCCCAATTACGATCCCACTAACAACTATCATCTGACAATGATTCCTTCAAGCAAAATCACCCAACCACGATCCCTCCAATCGTTGTTACCTGCCGAGTGCGATCCCTCTGACCTCTGTTGCCCGCAAACTACAGTCCCTCCAACCTATGTAACCCGACAACAATCCCATCAACCTCAATTACCCAACTACGGTCCCTTTAACCTCCATCACCTAACTACGGTTTATATGACCTTCGTCGCCCACCGACTACGGTCCCTCCTGTAATAACCCAAAATATGAAAAAAAAAAAATTTAAAATAAAAATTTTAATTTTAGTTAGAACTATAGCACTTCAGCTCTACAGCACTAAGCATGAATGAACAATGGCGCCATAAATCTCTCCCATGGCACTTAAGTCTCTATGGCGCTATGTCACTAGGTCAAAGTGCGTTGGCATTAGATTAATATATATATATATATATATATATATATATATATATATATATATATATATATATATATATATATATATATATAATCCTAGAAATCCTAAGCTAATTTCCCTTCAATGTTTTGGCTTGCTCGAGAAAGAAAGGGAGAAGGGAGAAGGGAGAAGAAGAGGTAGATGATAGAGGGAAGAGAGAGAAAACCCATTTTGGTCATTATTGTCAATTGCTTCAAAAACAAAAATCTTCTAATCATTATAAGTAAATCAAATCGTACTTTTATTTTTAATATTTTTTTAAATTTTGATTATTATTATCCATTGCTTCATCGACTATGTTCCCTATGACATTCATTGCCTGTCAATTACAATCCCTCTGAACTCTATAGCCCTCCAACTATAACCCCTCTGACCTCTTTTGCCTGCCAATTATAGTCACTCCAACCTCTATCACCTGATAACAGTCCCTTTAACCTTAGTCGCTTGATTATGATGCCTTCTACCTCTATCACGAGACCATGCTCCTTACAACATTTGTTACCAAATAATGGTCCCATCAATCTCAATAGCACAACTACAGTCCCTTCGACCTTTGTCGTCTGATTACGATCTCTCCGACCACCATCGCCTATCGACTACAATTCTTCTAATCTTTGTCTCCTGTCGACTATGATTCCTCCAACCTCTATCACCTAAAAACGGTCCCCTCAACCTCAGTCACTTAACTACGGTCCCTCTGATCACTATCGCTCACCAACTACGATTCCTCTAATCTCTATCATTCGAGTATGATCCTATTAATAGACCAACATGCCAAAGTTCTCTTGAGAACAATTCTCATGCTATTGGATTCTTCTAACTCCAATCATGTAATATGCTCTACATGATGCATATTTACACGCTGTGTGAGCGTCTTCCCCCAATAAAGAACATCATTTATAATCAATAACAAAAACAAGAGGAATCATTTTAAATGGGTAAGTCCCCATGGGTTTTTTCTCCTTCTTAGAGTATTCACGTAAAATTTTTGGGTTTTCTTATAACTCTTGCACTCGTCTTTCTTATTTGCATATGTGTTGGATCTTCATACAATGATAGAACGCTAAACTCTATATCTCTCTATCATCATGAATGTTCCATCACACAACAATTAGAATAAAAAAATATTCATCTTATTAATCTCATTTCCAATCCACTCATATTTGAACAATCCAAAGTTCCAAAATATTTCATATTCATTTTAAACAAATCTTTCTAATGCATGTGGTAAAAAAATTGTGATGTTAGCATTGTTAGAAATAATATTGGCAATCAATAAAATATCAAGGAAACTTCACATAAATATATCCAAAATAATCATAGTAAAATGCAACCATAAGCACACATAAATTTACATGATTTAATTAGATATATCTATGATCATAAGTCCAAAGAGATTACAATTATCATCATGCCTTAATAGCATTATATGGAGATATTCTTTTCACAAAATAGTAAATCAATCAAAGTTGCCATTTTGTTAAGGAAGAACAATAAACAATTGATATAGTCATGGGTGAGATCAAGCAAATTAGGGAAGAGAAATAGCTTGCAGTGACCTAATAGAAATAAAAAAAAAAAAAAAACTTTTTATGTATAGATCTGGCGATTCTCTTTATCAGCAATCTCCCTCTCAATTACTTTGTCTTTAAAATTTTCTTTTCATTGATTCCTCTTATTCTTTGGTCTGTTATCAGATGCCTTATGTGATGGACTTTTTTAGGCCACCAAAGGTAGTATTTATATATAAGAGAATACATAAATATAAAAATTATCTTAATCTCACATTCATGAAATTAGAATATATACGTCTTATCAAAACATCCCTATCTTATGAATAGAGTTAGGCTTCATTTGGGTCATCTTTCTTACTGTTTTCTAAAGCAGCTTTTTAGTACAAAATATCTTGAACTAAAAATATTTGTACTAGAAATCATTAAGAAAGCTATCCCAAACGAAGTTTTAATCTCCATAAATTTAAACTTAAAACTTTTTTAACATCTTGCTTCAAAAAACATGTGGATTATGTCGATAGAAAGAATGAGTATCACTCTAGAGAAAAAAGTATTCAGCACTGTCATCCCGACAAACGAATGTTGGAATATCGAATCATCCATGACATAAGTAAAAAACTATCAATCCATAATATATTTAATGAACATACATACCTAGCAATTTTAAAGCCTTCACTCAAAACTTTGGGCTCTTTGAAGTGGAATAGTAGTTAAAAGGATTACTACTCTCCAAAATTTACTTATTTGTTTGATTGCTAGCTAGCTAACTTTTACAAGAGAGTGGAGGAAGTTTATAGTTGATGATCTAGTCATTATTTTGTTCTCATTCTTGTCCTTTAGTGTATATATTATATTCATATCTCATGTCCTATATTTATACATGACCAAGTAGCTAGGATAAGCCTAAGAGAGTATGTCGGTGTAAAAAAACCCTAAAGAAACAACACTCTCATCACTTCTCCATAATATGAATCATGAATGACAAAGCCTTTTTTGTCCGTAGCTGCCTCCTTTGAAACCGAGTACCCGTATACTTCAAATTTAGACCTAGCTTAATTAACTCATCATATACTACAATAACCAATTTTTATTTAATTTATATGAGGACTAAAGAATTTATAAAGTTTTTTTATTTTTTTAATATAAACAATTTGTATGAGAAATATGATGCAATAGTGCTTTGCTATAAAAACTTTAATAAATTTTTTTCTACTAAATTAGTTGACAACTATAATATTTCTCTCTAGCTAAGTTTGGGATAAGTGGTTTGGTCAATTGAAAGGCATGGCTCACTAATAGCTTATATAAATATTCTATCCTACTTTGGCAGTATACTATTTCATATGACTTGATTATCATTTATTTAAGTTAATAAGATATTGATTGAACATATATGGTCTTGCACTAATTTCATTTTTGTCAGCTAATTTATTTTATAAATTAATTCAATGTATATGACATTTTTATCTGTCAATTGTGTTATGAGAGTTCATTTTATATTCTGGTTCTCTTATCTCGTTATTATTAACTGACTATATATAGAACTATAATTAGATAATGATTGTCAGAGGATCATATTCGAGTGATAGTGATGAGAGAACCGTAATCAGGTTATGAAGGTCAGATGTTCGTAATTAAGATATCATGGTCAAAGGATCACAATAGGGCGACAATGATCCTAAAATTAATTTCAAATATTTTCAATTTAAGTATGCATCAAAATATCTGATGAAGTCAATTTTATTGCCTTAAATTTGACTAAATATCATTTTTTTTTAATTTGACTAAATATCTTAATAGAGATTTTTGTTAGAATAGGGTTTAAAATATATTGAGATGAACATAGCTAAATTTAATTAGTTATTCATATATTAGACTTATAAATAAGTAATTAAATTTTATATTTTATTATCTAAAAAGAAATTTCATGAATTTAAACTTCATCTTAATAAACCAACTTAATTAGAATATTCTTTCTAATAAAAAAGTATTAAATTTTCTTAGAGAGTCATGAAATATATAAAAAAAAATTGTTATATTAATCTTAATTTAAATTTAATAATTTTAAATTCATTATGAAATAATTTATCGTAAAATATTCTGATATAAATTTTTATTTTCATTATGAACCATTGAAACTTATATTTAATAAAATATGATAGAAATCAATCCGTTGAATTTTTTTTAATTGATTTATCAAAAATCTATTTTCTTTTATTAGCAAAAATAAAGAAAAAAAAAAGTAAATATTTTGTAATATATAACAATTTTGTCGCAAATATTTTGTGATAAATTGTTTGTCAGAAATATACCTATCATACTATCCATATGAAGCCTTATTCTCAGAAATATGCCTTATCATACTATTCTCTTTTATTAGAAAAACTATATTTGATGATCTGGACGGAAATGTATCTATTTTAAAAAGTAGTGAGAAAACTATCCTAAATGAGAGAGATTATTCTGTGCGGCGTGGAACGCATCCGGAGGCAAATCTGGACATGTCCGGATTCGCCTCCGGACGCATCCGGACACTGGACAGACTATTTTTTTTTTCTCAAATGAAGCCTTATTCTCTCTCTATTCTCTCTCTACTTGGCTTCTCACACAACAGGTAAAAATAGGGGTATACAAGAAAAATCCATTGCAACCAAGACATGAGAAATAGAACCTGAAACTCTTGGTAGAAAGATATAAAAAGATTATGTAAGAGTAATTTTTGTATTAAAAAGGTGTTTTAAGAAGCAGTAAGAAAGTCGTCCCAAACAAAACCTAAATGTTAAACAGTTCAGGATTCTGCACCTCAGGTATCTACATTGGAGGAAGCAGTAGAGATGAGGATCAATGGAAGAACTCACTGTGATAAACAATAGTGTGAACTAGTCAGGTAGTAAAGGCAATCGAGCAACACCATTTTCTGAAACAATGGCTTCACCTGTGCTGCTCAGATCATCAAATATGTTCATCGTCTCCTCGGCTTCCTCCGTCGGGCTTTTATTTCTGCTTTCCAGATGATCTGGAAGTACTCGAATAGAAATATTGGGCTCCTGACCTATTTTCTCCCATTTAAGTTTGTATCCTTCAATTAGCTTAATCTGAGCCGAAAGGATCTGGGGTGGTCTTGAGAGGAGCTGCACTGCCTTTCCAGTAGAAATAACTTCCTGTTCAATGGCCAGTCTTGCCTCCTAATAACAGTAATTCATTAGTAATGAGACAATGTATGTACGTGATAGGAAATACTTGAGTTCGCAAGTAATCCTATCGGAATTACTTGAGTTCGGAAGCAACCCTACGATAAATCGGTAAAAACGGCGAAAAAGAACACAAGAACGCCAACCAAATCAACCCAAAATGGTAGATTGTATTAGGAAAATCAAAGCAAAGCAAACATAAAAGCAAATATACAATTGATTCTCAATTCGAGAGGAGGATCGTTCTCTCCCAATCTCTAGACAATGAGTCTAGAGCCCAAGACGCCAAGGACAACTCCAAGAGAACAACTCAAATTATGCTTGCCCTAACCCTAGCCTCCCCTCCTATTTTAACATATCTTCTTAATAAAAGCCAATAAAAGGTTTCCAAAAATAAACCAGTTATTCAAATAGTTTCCCTATGCAAATTCCCCCCTTCCCTCTCTCTTTATGCCACCCGCGGGGGGGGGGCTTAGGCATCATTCAAAAGAGGCGGTTTAGTCCGCCTCCTGTAGGTATGAACGGGCCCAGTTTGGATGGTTCAGGCCGAACCGTAATGGTATGCCAAGGGCTTAATTAAGATTAAAAAAAAAAATGATTGTAATTCTAACATTTGAGACATATTTTACTACCTCTAAAGCATCAGTCTTCTCTGATAAACTGACTTGAGCTTTTGCGTCAAAGACTGTGGCTGCTTGGAAATGGTCATTAATAAGTGCCTGAATAGCCTTTGTTATCTGAATCAAAGCATTTTTCTGCAAGCATTGAACACTTGGAAAATTAAAAAGAAGGAACAATACAGAGACAGCGAGAATCTCAGTTTCTTTCGGCTTAGGCTTCATTTGGGACGTCTTTTTTATTGCTTCTTGAAGCAATTTTTTAGTAATAAAATTAAAATTTTTGTACTATAAAGTTGCTTCAAGAAGCAATAAAAAAAATCGTCCCAAACGAAGTCTAAATCTTACCTTAGTCACATAGATGGGAATGTCATAAGATCTGGCAAGAGTCTGAATTTGAGAGTTATTCTTCAGCTTGGAATGTAGCCCTAATACTGCGTCTGCTTTGCTGATGTTATCAGTGAGAACGATAGTTTCTTCCATTTCCAGCTGTTTGATTGCTTGAAGAATGCTCGTCTCTGTAATCTAGTAGAGCTGTTCAATCTATTAGTTACCAGCTAAGTAATCCTCAATGGATTAGTATCCTAGGATTAAGAAAGTGGATATTGTATCACAGTAAGTTCACTCAAAAGCTTCGTCATTCAAGCCCATGAGGCCATAAGATGAAACAAAGGCATTTCATCCATAATAAAATCAGGGAAAGATCAATCAAATTTTAGAAATTATAAAGAAATGGCCTTAATACAAATGGTGCCCTTACTAGGCCAAAAGTAAAAGCATACTGAGCAACATGAAGATACACATTGATCAGCCATTTTTGCATTTCATGCTTGGGATGCTTTAAATTTAGGCACAAATGTTGTGTATCCTATGAGTAATCTATCAGTAAGAAAGAGGTTTCAATTCTTTTATACAACAATAGTTAACTTTAAAATAGTAGTACATAAGTTTAAATGGAAAAATAAGTTGAGAAGAACCATGGTTAAAGACATTATGAGAGATGGGAGGTCAACTGATCAAGCTGCAATGTGGCAACCAAATTAACTGTCAAATTAACAATTTCAAAAGGCATAAGGATAGGTACATTAAGGATAATTGCATTTGGTCGTAACCAACAGAGGTCATTTCTTGAAAATTGTCATTCCTAGCAACAAAAGATTACACCATACTCCCTTAACTCTACGGACCAAGTGCCAATAAATGAGAGAGAGGAAGAGAGAAGATTTACATTTCTATTACCTAAGTAAAAGGTTTTAAAAAGCACCAGCTATGAATTTCAAAACTAAGATTTAACTATGTTGTCAAAAAAAAAAAAAAAAAAGGCTGGCTACTAGGATGAATTACTACTTCAAATGGAAGTACTGCATTGTTGCTAAACGTGACAAATATATTTACATTCAAATAAAAAACATGGAAAAATCGAATAAAGAAGATGCATTTTTACAAATGTTCTGTTTTTCTTAATAAATGCAACGACTCTAGCGAAATAAAGCAAATTGAAGAGTAAAATAGTAATGAGTAAGGAAATGCATATGTTGGGCATCTTACCCCATAAACGAATAAGTGAAAGCCTACTTTAGGTTCAAGAGATTCCAATAAATTCCCTTGACTGTCACTTGATCTACCATTGCTGATAGGATTATAGATGATTTCATCATCATAAGCACCAACATTATCATCCAGAGAGTGCTTCTGCGTGGACAGAATTTCTTCTGTAGATTTCTCTAAGTCCATCTTGCGAACTTCATAATAAGGGTAACGCCCTGCGGCCATTAAAACAAAATAATGGAAAATCTTATTCTATACTGAAAAAAGGAATCATTTCCAAAGGGAAAGAGCTGAATGATATTGAAGAGAAATAACCTGCAAGAAGTGCATCAACTGTTCTCTCCAAGCTGCAATGGACCCGCATTTCAATCTTGGAGATGATCTCCGCACCGCATGTAAAAGTTGAAGGTCCTTTCCGTTCTAAAATTGTCTTTTTAACACCCCTTCGATTAGCCTCTTCATCGCCTAAGGTGACACTCTTTTCAGTGCATAAATCAACTGATTAGAAATTGGACAGAAAAGCTTAATTGCTTGCTGTAAATATAAAGTATACGTCGCATTCATTTTCCCTACAAAAGCATTTTTTTCTACTCACCAAAACTTGAAAAAATGCAATAACCTACAAATCCCAAAAACAAATATATGTGCATCAACCGAGGCTAGTATTGAGGAAAGTTTAGGTTCCTTCCATTGTGGTTTGAATGCTAGGAGAGCATAACACCAAGGGACCAAGTAGAGACAAATAAATTAGTAGATGCATACCTATCAATCCGAAAGCATAAGCTAACAAGAGCCAAAGCCCTATTAGTATATTAAACTTAACTCTTGTTTTCACGCATGATATGGAGCTATTTTTCATTCGCATGTGAATTTTAACACTATAGTATAGATTTAAATCATAACAATAACCGCTCTAACTCTGAAGGTAAGGGCAAGGCAAAGTACTTCAACCACTCACTCTAGCGAGAATTGGCATGAACCTCATGATGTACAGTAAGACCCTCTTTTAAATTTTCAAGGCATGATAATATGTCTCCAAGTGCTTAAAGCACTTATTTGGGATATTATTAGTGTAAGCTTTTTTGTTAAGAATGTTTCTCTATAGTAAGTGAACCATAAATTGTAAATTATAATATGGGATATTGTATATATATTTTTATTATAAATAAAGGGTTCTTCTACTGAATATAGAAATTTCTTTTTCCTCGACATGATATCAAAGGTCTGGTACCCTTAGCCACAGCCCCTCCCTCTCTTTCTCCACCTCTTTATCCAAATTTCCAGCCCCCAACTTAATATATCTCGCATTTGGCATTTCCCGTGTTTCAACATGCGCTTCCACTTGCACTTCCTCACTCACTTGAGCCAACAAACTTGTTGCTCGTTCGCTTGAGCATGCGCAGCCAACCACACCCAAGCTTTCGCCTTGTGATCCCACTGCCCCTTGATGCCATAATCCCTTCCTGCTGCTACATTCACACATGCCGCACTCACTCTCTACCTGGAGCATGCCCGTCTTTTGCATTACTCATTTCTCATTTATCAAAGACTTGAGGTAACTCTTCATCCTGCAACCCTCCCTCACTCAGCAATAACATGGCTTTTCAATCTCCTCTCAATGACTTGAAATCATCTTCCATCATTAATACCACACAAGAACTTAATGCTACCAACTAACTCCTATAGTCAAGTCTCTTTCACTTCTTTGTTGGCTCTCACGCAACTTCATTCACCATGATGTGCTTCCTTGAGCTCACAATGACTATCAAAATTTTCAAATGATAAGCATCAAACTATATTTCTCTCACTTGAATGCTCAATATGCCCAATAGTCTCAAATTTCCTATTGCCTAAATTGTCATATTTTAATAGATGGCCAAGGCAGTATATGATTTTTAGCTCAATCAAATTATGAGAATGTAACATCTCTAGGGTATATATTTTCTCTACAATATAATGATATCTCCATCAAGTAATACAACAGTATTGCAACTGCACTATAAATCTCCAGCATTGCAACTACTTCTCTTGCATGTTCTTTGGGTTTCTTAGCTTTTATCTCCCTCTCCATTGGTTTATGATCAAGCTTCCTGTGCTACAAGGCATTGTAGAGGTCATGTTGTGATGGTCGAGCAGACATTGATTGTGCCTATAAGGGAAAGACTTTTTTCCTGCTCTCACTATGGCATAATAATCATCCTTTATAGCATTGTTGGGCAAAATTCGAACATCCGCTCCACTTCTAACCATTCATCTAGACACTGTAATTGTTGATGGTGCCTCCACTCCTATCTCTTTTATGCCCCTTTCGCTTTCTCAGAAATATAACAAATGCTTCGTTCAGCACTCTCAAGCATCTATGTCTGCCTCTAATCTCATTTCATCCAATGATTAAGTAGTTGTTGCCTCTATTACATCCAAGATTTTAGATTCTAATATTTTCATGTATAGCAAGTAAATGATGGTTGCTCTCATCTCTTGACTAGTCTTATCTAAAATTTGCCATTACTGTTGTTAATTATACTTTTCGTGTCTAAGAAAAGTCTATGTTTCTCTCCGAAAGCTTATCCCTCCAAATTTGATATATTTTTCCAAACTTTCTGCCAATTTACTTCACATTCTCTATCTAACAAAAGGCACAACTACTATGTAACATTGTATCCTTCTCATTATATTTTTTTAGGATCTCAGTCGAGTAAGATGATTGATGGAGGTGTTCAATCTTATGAAATTTACTACTTGACAAAAGACTTCTACTCCACCATAACTTCATATCAGTGGCATCGCCATTTGCATCATCATCCACCGCCAAGACATCAAGATTTTGTTATTATTGCCTCCTCTCTATCCAAGTTAGAATGTGATGTTTGTGAGCTTGATAAATTGAGTGTCTTTTCAGCCCCAATGTTAAGCCCTAAAAGTGTTCCACTTGAGTTACATTCATGCTATCATTTGGGTCCTGGTTTTATTTTTACCAATTTAGAGTTTATGTATTTTATTATTTTATTGATGATTATTCCTAAGTCATATGAGTTTATTTGCTAAATTAATTATACTCAGAAATATATGTCTCAATTTTGCTCATTTTGTGCTGAGAATTACAGCAAAAGTCGTTGAACTTGACTTGATGAGTTTTGTCATGTTCATATTGAAGACTGTCTTCACAATAATACAAAAAAATCACCTCACCATTGTCAGACACACTTCATTTGGCTCTGATATCTTATGTAGATTATATTCTACTTATCAGAAGTGACCAAAAGAGGGTCACTACGTAAAATATTGTCTATTAAAATGCTTTCTTACCAAAGATTTGGGTCATCCTAAAAATTTTCAAGGAATTTTGTTTGCCTAGGTTGTTAACAACATAAACCTGCTAACACTCCAATAGACACTTAGAACGGTGCAAATGCAGAAGAATTTTTGAAGGGTGTTTCTCATTATCGTAGGTTGGTAAGATGATTGTCTATCACCAATCACGATATCTATGTGTTGTAGAAAATGTTAGTCAACACATACAAACTCCCAAATAAAAATGTTGTGAAGCTATTATGTGTATCCTAAGGTATATTATGAAGTCTCCCGAGAAAAAATTGCAATACACCACAAATAGGTAACTTAATGTGGAATCCAATCCTGATGCTGAATATGCTAGATTAGTTGATAGAAAACCTACATCAAGGTAATGCATATTTGTTGGTAGTCACATGGAAAAGTAAGAAACAAGCAATGGTGGCCAGATCAGGCATTGAGATAGAATGCAAAGCCATGGCACACTCTATAACATGGTCTAGAACTATGAGAATCGTGGTGTCATCTATATTTCCATTAAACTAATGTTCTATGAAAGAACCAAACACCATGAATTAATTATCACTTCATTCAAAATGCAGTGCTACCAAAGAAGAACACTATTCCTCAGATTCCCAGAACAAATCTTTGGGTCTAATACATTTTTGTAAGCTATGTAATGACTTAGAGCTAATTGTATATATGCTCCAGCTTGAAGAGAGAATGCTAGTATTAATTTTTTATTAAGAAAGTTACCTTTATATATTAAGTGAATCATGATTAGCTCGGTGTTCATTAGGACATTTTATTAGCTTCTTATAAATAAAGAGCTCTTTTATTGAATAAGACAAAAATCTCTTTTTTTTCCTCAACAGTAATGATAATCATCATTGTTAGTTTTCACAAGCAGATTGAGAAACCTTCTTCACGTTTCTTCACATAAAGAATGCATTCAAAATCAATCAATTTAGAATCCTTTAGAAAAAAATCAAATCCATAAGGATTTTGACCTAACCTTCTGCCTTTTTTATTGCAAAAAGTGATAGAAAAATATCAAATCCATAAGGGCACTTTAACCATGCCGCATCATGATAGATAAATCTCCAGACATGCACAAATTTTCAAAAACTATATGGATATTGACAAAGTGAATGTATTTTCTGCACAGATAACAGTTTAATTGAGACCATATATCCCACACTTTAACTGCATGAAACAAGAAACTCTAGATTAAATTATTAAGATTTAGGAACTGAAAAAAATAAACCAAAAAGAAAATGGATAAAATAGATAAGACTTTCAAGATTATATTCAGACTACTAGTTGACAACATCTGAAGTTTAACCAACATAAAATCGACAAAATTAAAGCATTAAAAGAATATAACTTATACCTGCACTCCTCCAACAAGGATATTTAATGATGGATTCATAATGAGATTCTCAATTGTCACCCCATGAGCACTTGCAACAAGCTGGATACCACGCTGTGCAATGGTACTAGCAGCCAATGCTTCGAGCTTTGTGCCAATTTCATCAATTACGATTACTTGGGGCATGTGATTTTCAACAGCTTCAATCAATACCTATTTAAACATGAAGATTGCAAAATGATCACTATAATTTAATCATATAAATAAAGCATGAATTGTCGCAATAAATCTACATGAAGGCTCAAAACGAAAAGTTCCAAATGAAACTGTCTGATCCATAAAAAGAATACCAAAAAGTCTGGTGGTGAAATCCAATGTCTATATTCTTTGTGGTTAGATTATTACTTGCTAAATCCTAACAGAAAATAGTACTAATATTAGAAGGAACAGAAACTTAATGAGAGTAATAAACCTCAATTAAAGAAATTATATCATTAATGGAAGATATCAAAATGGCAGAAGAGGATTAACAACATTATACCTTGTGCTGCATGTCAGAATTTGGTACTTGTAATCTTCGAGCACTGCCTATTCCAGGATGGGGAACATCACCATCTCCGCCTATCTCATTAGAGGTGTCTACAATCATTACTCGTTTCTTAAAGTCATCTGCAAGCATCCGAGCTATCTCTCTGTTGAGGTAGGATATATGCATATTACTAAATGGTGATCCAAGTTATAGGTGAGCCAGAAAGAAGTAAAACAACATCAAGCCCTTATAGGTGAGCCAGAAAGTAGGAAAACAAAAATAAGTTACCACAAAAAAAAAGAGAAGTTCCATCTAACTAAGAGGTCTCATCAATAGAAGGCACTTTACTACAGTAGAAGCAGCGGGGACCTTCATTACAGTTCTTTAATGTAATGAAAATTAATTCATAAACTATAACTGGTAAAAAGTTTGTTTGGCAGGAAAGGCTTTCATGCAAGACTACTTAGATGAGATGCTTATGGATTTATTTAGGCATTGCACAATTCCTTGATTAGAATAATTTTGGCTTAAAGTTACTAGCAATTTTCAACGACGAATGAAACAAATAAGGAGATACTTTTGCATAGGCTAAATCACATGCTCCAAGCTTTGAAATTTCAAGATAACTAAGAAAATAGAAACAATGCAAAGTAGTAGTCTTCAATTTAATCCCTAATCTAACAACGAGATTTAGGATGCAGAGAAAGCACGCTCATTTCCTATGAATTACTAAGCTTAGCACGAGCACTTGGAGGAGACTTTCGTGATTACGATCAAACCAATGAGAATTTAGATTTCAAAGAAATAAGATGCAAGTGAAGAAAAGAAACCTTTGCTAAGGAGACTCGGTCTCCGGATCCGCCATTCATGAATGCTCACGGATGATCTCTTCCCAATAATGTCAGCAATCTCGAACTTGGTTGTAGAGAAAGAAGTTTCTCTACTAAATGGTTGGGGATCTACTTCCAAGTGTTGATCTCAAAACCTGAAATTGTGTTCAGGTTTTGCTCCAGAAATTTGAGAGAATTCTCAGATTATTTAGTGTAATAGAAGAGGCTTGGAAGAAAAGAACTCAAGGCATCCAAAGACTTAGCCTAATGAGAGAAGGTGGAGGTTGGAGAGGAGAGGAGACGGGTATGAGAGGGAGGAGGGTGTTGGGTGGCAAACAGAGAAAAGAGATTAGGGAAGATTTGATTTATTTCTTAAAGTGACGTAACCACTTAGGCAACAAATCACTCCAGGCAAGGTGATTAGGAAATTCGGTCAAGAGGAATTTATGGGTGATTTCAAAGTATTTCCTAAGTAATAGATGAGATTAGGAAATAATTCAAAAGAATTAATGGGATAGGGAAAGAGGGCCGGCGGCATGCATGGGTGAGTGGGTGAGTTAATGAGGGCCAATCAGGATTCCTAATTTACGGTTCTAAGTTTAGGAAATATTTGATTTAAATCCTTTTGAATTTAAAATTCAAATTTAGACTAAATCAAATACTTTCCTAAAATAGATGAGATAATTTAGGAAATATTTTGACTTCAAATTTGAAGGGATTTGAATTTCAAATTAATTCCAAATGAACCCAACCTAAATTAGGACAAACTAAGAGAATCAAAGGGAGTGGGGGCCGGCGGCTAAGGAGCTATGGCTGGCGGCCAAGTGAGGTCGGGTGGAGGTGGCCGGGGCTATGAGGGCTTTTAGTAGAGCTGGGTGTGTGGAGGAAGTTGAGGGAAATTTCGGTGGAGGTGGAGGATACGAAGACGAAAGATGGACGTTGGCGAGGGAAGACGAAAATACAAAGAGAAAAACCACGAACCCGGCCGTATCCAAGGTTGGTGGGTGATGCGCCGATCTTCTTCCTCTCCTAGGAAGCTCTCTCTCTATTAGAACTCTCAATGCACTCAAAAACAAGTGTAGGAAGAAAACTCAATACTTATTCATTCATTCATTAACTCAAAACAAATGAAATGAGGCTATAAATAGCCGGGTATAAAGACTCAAGAAAATAAAAGACCAACTTGCCCTTTGGGCTTACATGCGACCACTCCCATGAAAGGGGTACAAAGGGAAATAATAACAACACCTAAGCAAATAAGAAAATGCATAAATAAAATAAAATACAATCATGACTCAGAAATACAAGGACTCGATTGTGGCCGTAGATCGGCGACCACATCTCTGATAAACCTTCCACGCTGATCTGATGTCCCCATCAGGCTTTATCAGCCCTTCAAGAATAGAAGCAAATGCTTCGAAATGGCCAATCTCTAAGATAAAAGCCAACTAAAATTCTGTGATGTGAACATAAATTCTGACTTTTAAATTTGTTATGGACATTGGAGTACTCTATATCCTTTAGATTTTATTATTTTATTAGGATGGCCTAATCAATGCTCAGTATATGCTCGGTACTGCTCAGTACATGCTCGGTACTGCTAGGTACATACTCGGTACCGAGCCAGCACCGCTCGGTACCGAGCAAGTATTGCTCGGTATTGAGCGGTACACGCTCGGTACCGAGCGGTACATGCTCGGTACTGAGCATATACAACAAACAGAATTTCAAAATTCTTATAATAAAATTTTTTCCGGGGGCAGCTGCCCCTTGACCACGCGACCTGACCGGGCAGGTCGAACCCCACGAGGGGGCAGCACCCCCTTGGACCCCCGGCAGACTGGTACATTTTTGTATTCATGTTGTTTTATTATTGGTAGTACAAATAATTGTTAAAATCTGTCATATTATTAGCATGACTAGTGGTACAAGAAGGAAAGATCCTGCATGAAAATATGGAACTCAAGTTGAAGTGTCTGGTGAAGGTGCAAAGAAGGGATATGTTTACATGAAATGTAATTTCTGTGAGAAACGCATAACTGGTGGCGTTAAGAGGTTGAAGGAACATCTAGCCTGTACTAATGTCAATGTGGGACCATGTGCAAAAGTACCTGATGAGGTGAAAAAGGAATGTACATATTATTTAAAGAAGTTTGCCACCATAAAGGAGGTTACACAAAGAAATATGAAAGAGATGATAGGAAACTCTTCTTATTATGGATCACAGCATGAAAGTTTTAGTAATGGAAGCCATCTAGTTTCTTCTAACCGAGGCACTCGAGGTCCTATGGATAGATTTATGATAAATATTGATGACAAGGATAACATAAACACTAAGGATCTTCAGTCTCCTACTGCTACAAAAGAACTTAGGAATAGGATTTGTTTGGATATCGCCAGATTCATCTATGAAAATGGGATTCCATTTAATGTTGTTAGGAGTCCGTCATGGATTAATATGTTACGATCTGTTGGAAGCTATGGAAGAGGACTACAACTTCCAAGCATGTATGAACTGAGGACTTGGATGCTGAATGAGGAGGTCAAGACAACTTCAAAAATGGTGGATGATGTTAAGAAGATTTGGATTGAGACAGAAGTTACAATAATGTCAGATGGTTGGTCAAATATTCGACATAGAAGTATTATTAATTTCTTGGTCAACAATTCATATGGAATAGTTTTTCTAAAATCAGTGGATGCTTCAAGTTTTGTAAAGGATGCACAATTATTGTTAAAAATGTTGAATGAAGTTGTTGAGAAAGTGGGTGATGTTTTAGTAGTACAAGTTGTTACTGATAATGCAAATGCATATAAAGCTGCAGGGAGAATGTTAATGAAGAAGAGGCCTCACCTTTACTGGACTCCTTGTGCTACACATTGCATTAATTTAATGCTTGAGATTTTGGGACAGTTGCCTCAGCATAAATCAGCCTTATTGAAGGTCAAATTCATTAGTAAGTTCATATACAATCATTCTTGGATACTTAATTTGATGAGAAAATTCACTGACAAGGAAATTATTAGACCTGCTGTTACGAGATTTGCTACTACATATTTAACATTGCAGAGATTCAAGGAGTTAAGACAACCTTTGGAAGCTATGTTTGCTTCTGAAGAATGGGATAAAAGTTCATGGGCAAAAAAATAAGAAGGAAAACAACAACAACACACAACAACAACAACATCAAGCCTTTATCCCACTACGTGGGGTCGGCTATATGAATCCTTTTTCTCCATTGTGTCCTATTAAAAGTCAAATTCTTGTTTAAATCTAATAAAGAAAGGTCATTCCTAATATTTTCTAACCAAGTCTTTTTAGGTCTACCCCTACCTTTCTTAACATAAATCAAATCTAATACATCTACTCTCCTAACCGGGTCATCAGAAGGCCGCCGTTTTATGTGACCAAACCATCTAAGACGACTCTCTCTAATCTTATCTTCTACTGGAGCTACTCCAACCTTTTCACGTATATGCTCATTTTGTATCCTATCTCTAAGGGTAAAGCCACTCATCCACCTGAGCATCCTCATCTCTTTCACACTTAACTTAGTATTATGCTTCTCTTTTAATGGCCAACATTCGACACCATACCTGTTAACGGCGAATGGCGCACCATGGCGCAAAGGTTCATTTGGAGCCATGACGCATAGCGCACGACGCGGCGTGCGCTATTTTGAACATGGCACAAGCTATATAAAAATTATAAAATAATAAGCATGAATATGAAATATTATTAAAAATGAAAGACAGGCTATCATAATAATAAAAGACAATCATGACATATATAAGTTCGACTAAGTAACATTCAAATATCTCATAATTCAAATACTACAATCTTTTTTTTAAAAGATCAAATAAGAATTTAATCTACTCTTCTTGGGAATCATCATCATCAGCAAATGTTAAAAAAACTTCATTATCTTCTTCAACATTGTCTCCTACTTCATAATCCTCTTCATCACCCTCGGTATCGCTACTTCATAATCCTATAAGAACTGAATCTGACATTTTATGATCACCTAAAAGTAAACAAATTTAGATAAAAGAAATATGATATTGTCCAATAAACATAATATGGGGGCTGCCGGGGGTCCAAGGGGACAGCGCTCTTGCGGGGGTTTCCGAGGGCAGCGCCCCCGGAACAAAATTTATTTGTAAGAGAAATTTTGAAGTTCGTTTGTATGGAAATTAGGGAGCGGTACCGAGCGTGTACCTAGTTGTACCGAGCTGTACCGAGTGGTACAAAGCATGTAACTAGCGGTACCGAGCATGTACCGAGCGGTACCGAGCATTTACATAGCAGTACTGAGCGGTATCATGTATGTACTTAGCAATACCGAGCTTGTACCTAGTTGTACCGAGCTGTACTGAGTGGTACAAAGCATGTACCGAGCTGTACCGAGCATGTACCGAGCGGTATCATGCATGTACTTAGCGATACCGAGCGTGTACCTAGCGGTACCGAGCGTGTACCTAGTTGTACCGAGCTGTACCGAGCGGTACAGAGCATGTAACTAGCGGTACCGAGCGGTATAAAAAATATTCATAAGTATACCAAAATTTAAAAATAATTTGGCGCGCTATTTTGTGCCGTGAGCAATGCGCCATGGCTCACATGTGGCGCAAATAGCGCGCGCTATTTTAACACATGCGCCTCGCCATGAACATGGCGCCGTAGGTGCGCCGCGCCGCGCCGTGCGCCATGGCGCGCGCTATTTTGCGCCATTGACAGCTATGTTCGACACCATAAAGCATTGCAGGCCTCACTACCATCTTATAAAATTTTCCCTTAAGTTTGAGGGGTACATTTCTATCACATAACAAGCCCGATGCATTCCTCCACTTCAACCATCCAACTTGAATTGTGCTGATAATATCCCCATCTATTTCACCATCACTCTGAACAATAGATCCAAGATATCTAAAACGTGTACTCTTATTAATGACTTGATCGCCCAAAGTCACAATCCCCTCACTAGGTCTATTACTACTAAAATTACACTCCATATATTCCGTTTTAGATCTACTCAAGCGAAAACCTTTAGACTCTAAGGTTGACCTCCATAATTCAAGCTTAGCTTCAACTCCCTCTCTAATCTTATCAACAAGAAGAATATCATCAGCAAAAAGCATACACCAAGGTACATCCTCTTGCAAATGTCTAGTGAGAACATCTATGACTAAAGCAAAAAGATATGGGCTTAAGGCTGATCCTTGATGTAACCCAACCGAAATAGGGAAATACTTGGTTAATCCACCTTGTGTTTGAACACAAGTAATAGCTCCTGCATACATATCTTTAATGATTTGAATATATGCATTATTGACTCTTTTCTTTTCAAGAACTCTCCATAGCACTTCTCTTGGAACTTTATCATATGCTTTTTATAAATCAATAAATATCATATGTAGATCCTCCTTATTTTCTCTATATTTCTCCATCAAACCTCTTAATAAATGTATGGCTTCCATAGTCGACCTACCCGGCATGAATCCAAATTGATTTTGAGAAACATTAGTATCACGCCGCAACCAATGCTCCATAACTCGCTCCCAAAATTTTAAAGTATGACACATTAACTTAATACCTCTATAATTCGCACAATCTTGTGCATCACCTTTATTTTTAAAAATAGGAATTAACACCCTCATTCTCCACTCATCTGGCATCTTTTTAGTCTTCAAAATAGTATTAAAAAGCAAGTAAAAAAATTGTTATGAAAAATGATTCATTTTGGCGCAGTACAAATTATGCATCGAAGACAACAACACCATTAGTTAAGGTGCTTAGAATGGTTGATGGTGAGAGGGCCCCGACTATGGGATTTATTTATGAAGCAATGAATAGGGCTAAAGAAGATATTGCAAAAGATTTGGGAGGTCAAGAAAGTGTCTACAAAGAAATATGAGATATTATAGATGAAAAGTGGGATCGTCAATTACACCAACACTTACATGCTGCTGCATACTATTTAAAACCTCAATTTCATTATGATAAAGACTTTCATGTTGATAAAGAGATGAAAATTGGTTTGTATGCATGTATGGATAGACTCATTTTTGAAGAAGACTACCTCAAAGTGAATGATCAACTTGAGGAATTTCATCTTAAGAAGGGAATGCTTGGATTTAGAGCAGCACAAGCATGCTACAAAACACGATCTCCTGATATGTTTATAATTTGTATATTTATAATTTTAATTTTAATATTTATGTTCAAGGCTTATACTTCAATCAATATTCATAAAATATTATTCATTTTCATGTAGAATGTTGGTGGAGTCAGTTTAAAGATGATGTTCCTGAATTGAAAGCTTTTACAGTTAAAGTTCTTAGCCTAACAAGTTCGGCTTCTGCATGCGAGCGTAATTGGAGCATCTTCAATCAAATTCATACTAAGAGAAGAAATCGATTGGCCACAGATCGAATGAACAAACTTGTTTATGTTATGTTTAACAAAAAAACTGAAAGATAGACATATCAAATTACAGAAGCAAGGAAGCATTAATAATGAAATTGACCCTTTACTTGTTGATGATTTACAATCTGATGATGAAAGAGTTACTCCTAAGAATGTTGATGTTTTTGAAGTTGAAGTTGAAGGAGAAACTCAAGTCAATGAAGATAGTGAAGGAACTACTCATGTATATAAAAGAAAGAAACAAAATGAGATTGGAGCTTCAAAAAAATTCAAAGGTATTCTTAAATATAATGAATTATTTTTTTATGCTATTATTGTTTCATTCTAGAGCTAACGAAATATTAACTGATATAGGGGATAAAGAAAAAAATATTATAGATGAAGAAGAGTTTGAGGATGACTTTGACATTAATTATGAAGATTCTTCTGAAGAAAATCAAAGTGATGATGAGCCTGCATTGAGTCTTGATCCTAAAGGGATATTTTATTTTTAAGTGAGTTTATTTTAAATCTTCTTTTCCAGTAATATGCTAATATTATCTTAGAACAAATCATCAAATTCACAATTGACGTAATATTTTATTATTTTTTGGCATTTTTGTCATTATTCATAATTTTAAATTGCTTTATTTTATAATTTTTTAGGCTTACGCCTCGCCTTGCTTAGCCAAAACGCCTCGATTTCCGATTTCGCCTTTTGAAACGTTGTATATATATATATATATATATATATATATATATATATATGAGGTATTGTGATGAGGATCGTCGAAAACTCATACAAAGGTCGATTATTCCCCTGAAGCTCTCGGTCGTCAACCCTTTAATTCATTTAGGCAGATTTGAAAGGGCAAGTGCCCTCCCGACCTCCCATCATGGGGAGGGTGCATCAAAAAGTTGTCGGATTTTCAAGGGAAATAAAAATGAGTATTTTTAAAATTAGATACTACAAGCAATCGAAGGACTCGAAGACCTACTCGGGGTCAATTAGTCCCCCAAAGCACTCGGTCGTCGATTTTAATCTGACCGTGCGAATCTGGAAGGGCAAGTGCCCTCCTGACCTCCCCTCATGGGGAAGGAACACCGGGAGGCTATCGTATTTCCAAGAAAATTAAAAAAGGATGATTAATGTTAATTAAGTCATAATTAATTAACATGCATGCCACACAATTGAAGCCCTGAAGATCGATTTCAGGATCTGTCAATGTCATGAAGTCCTCGACCGTCGAATCCTATTCGGTTGAACAATTTTGAAAGGTCAAGTGCTCTCCCAACTTCCCCTCACGGGGAGGGGACGTCGGGAGGCTACCAAAATTTTAAATGACAAACGAACCCCACATACTTATGATTGTGATTGAATGATATACAATAGCTCCTTTAAAACTCAAATTTAAATCATGTATTTCATCAATCAAAACTAACTAGTATATGTTAAATATTATCATAATTATTTAGGAGAGAGTGATAATTTGACTACCTTGAACCTATTGAAAAAGAGGATGCCTCTTTTTCAATTATTAGCTTCTAAAACTTGTGAGGAGAGCGGTGCTTATACAAAAGGTGTATATTTCTGATACATAACACTTGTTAGTTTGGATGGCAGGACGAGGAACTTGAAATGCTTGAAAAGGTTGAGAAATTCATGCAAGTAAAAGACTATAGAATAACATATCACCTCAATCACCTGTTTTAAGTATACGGTGATAAATTTCAAACCTTAAAAAATTCCCAAATTTCAAATGTTAAAATCCCTAAAGTTATTACTACTATATGTTTGATACTCAATATCTATCTCACGACTAAATTTAATTGAAAGTTCTCTCTCGTTGTCAGGAGGGGTAATTAACTATAGGAGCATGTGCCTATAGGAAACAAGAACTCGTATCATAAAGTCCTGGCAAATTGAGGGAAAAATCCAATTTGCATTCTAAGAATTTAACCAGAACATAAATCTGTTAAAACTCTCTTTGCCGACAAAACAAAAGAAAGACTGGCACGGAGAAGCCGGGGGCGCAAATTTTTGGAGCCCACAATAGTTTGCAGATCTTATAATCATTTCATCTAACATATTTGCATGTCTATCATATCATATAGCTTAAATAGTAATATCATCATGGTTATAGATACATCAAATAAAAAGTTTAACAACCTTGGTGATGATTTTATTATAAACATTAAAAGATGATAAGAGCTTATTAAAAATCTTGTAAAAATAAGAAATATAAAAATTTTCACGATTCATATTCTAATAATGCTTACATTGATATGACCTATGTCTTTAACATTTAATGGTTGGCAAAGTTCTCAAGCTTTATTAGATATGTTAGCTAATTTAGGTAATATATTTCCTAGGTGCCATATGAGTAATGGAAAGTGCTTTAGTCTATTAAATAAGTAGGTTATGCTCAAATATTTTGACAAAAGGTTTAGAATGATAATAATCCATTTAGGTGAAGTATAAACTTAAAACATATTTCTCATCAAAACACCATAGAAAATCGATTGAACAATTTGTAAACCTTAAAACAAAAATTGTGTGACAGAGTACTTCAAAAGTTTTAGCAAGTTATTTGAAAAATGCATGCTTGAAAACGCATGGATTATTGCATGCAAACTATTGATGATTTTAGTAAAAATATTAGAGAGGTAATAAATCTTTATTATCATGAAACAAAAAATGAATCTTAGAACCAACAACAACAACAACAACAACATCAAGCCTTTATCCCATTACATGGGGTCGAGTACATGAATCTTTTTTCTCCGCTTCTATTAAGAGTCAAATTCTCATTTAAATCTAATAAAGAAATGCCATGTCTAAGATTTTCTAACCAAGGTCAGCTACATGAAAGTTTTGGCAAGCTTACTCTACAACCATAGAGATTAAATTATATCTTGAGTTCTTGACTATACCCTTAATAATTATACTGCTACATCATTGATGACTTTATAATAAAATATGATAATCTTTTAGAACTTGTTAAGCATGCACTAATACCAACATTACATAAAAGTTAAGCCAGATCCTATTGAGAAATTTGTAAATCTATAAAATCTTTAACTCTCATTTTGATGTAAAAAGATTATCATGTCAGATATGACATTCTGCCATATTTATCTGCACCTTGGATTGCATTTGTTTCTGAATTAAAGCTTAAGCATACATCTGAATCTAACTTTCAATCTGATAAATCATTTAGTCAATAAACTATTATTGTAATTGAGCATCTCCAATTCCTCCATTATTTTACCACCCAATATATTTTAAAGAACATGTTAAAATAATGGTAGTTATTCTTATCTATTACACTTAAAAGAAGGACATAGTTATTATCTAATAAAGCAACTTACTAGATTAATAAATATTTTTTATGCCCCTTCATGACTCTTCAGAATGATTGTATAGGAAATTAGATATTGCATCTGCCTACAAATGAGTTTATTGATATTATTTCTATCATATAAATAAAAAATGTTGTTGGACTCATTTTGAAATTACTCCTAGTCTAGTAATTAGACAAATTTTAGAGTTTCATTCCATCTACCACACATACATCATAATATTATGGTGCATCATTCATTGATCTCATATATGAGTTGCATGTGGATTATAGTGGAGCTGGCATGCAAAATAAAAGTTTGGAAGTTATCATAATTGCCCATTATAATGTTGGAGTTTCAATGAAGATATTCCACATTTGTAAATATTTATCCAGCATAGTACTTGCAAACCCGTATTTGATATTCCCTACCAATGACTCTAAGCTTTAGTAAATCATTAGAAAATTAAAACTTACGTGAATGCATTTGTTTTGCTAATTGACATGATTATTAATCATAATACAATTATATCATAAAAAAAATGTTACCAAATTGAGGCTTTTTCAAGCTTTCAATATTTTGTATTGATGCTTATGCAGGTACAATTTCTAAATTTCTATAGAAGCACATGTAATTTTTACACTATGTCTTCCAAATGAGCTGGTTGGAATTCCTTGAAAATCACACCATATTTTAAGTCATTAGGAGCGCCATCCACTTCATCACTCTGTGAACTAGTGTAATTATTATTCTGTTTACTCATCCATCAATTTATGGGTTATTATAATTATTCTTCCATAATTTTGCATGTTTCCAAACAAAAACTCTTCTAAGGTTGTATGATACTACACAAATGTTCGAATAAAAAACTCAACCAATCACATCCAATTCTTCTCACTCCCAATAGGTCATTTTTTATGTATTTTGAATTTGTCTAAATCAAAGGAATTATGATTACACCATTCCTGAATGAAATGTTGGCACAGCTTCATCTCGCAATCTCCTTCCCAGTGTTGTCAAAGTCATCGACACCTTCCCCCAACTCACTAACACCAATCCCTAAAGTCGTCAATGCTCGTCCCAAAAGCCATTGGCTTTGCAATCTTGTTCTGTGAAATCGTCATATTCTTCCCCACATCATTGCAATCTTTGCCTAATACAGAGGATGCTAATTTTATCCTCACATCCGGCATTTCTACAGACTCCAACCCCCATACTCCATAGCCAATATATATATATTTACTTTATGGTTATGCAAGCACCAAAAACTGATCGCTTAAGTTTATTTTAAAACCAACCAAACAACCTTAAATATTAACGATGTATTGAGTTTAACTTACACTGCATTTTAAGTTCACATGCATTTGAAATGGTTGCAACCAAAGACACCCTAACTCTATTTTAAGCCAAACAAAAGTTACTTCAAATATAAATAATTTACTTTACACAAAGTTTTCACCCAACAAGCAGCCAGCTTCCAGCAATGAACAAAAAAGGTATATTAATGATAACTACAAACACATACAAGCCCAAGTATTTGAGTTCGTTCTAAAGCCAACACGACCACAACCTTTTGCTGAATTAAATTAGATAAAAACCTAAATTATTACGATCTCTTTGAACTAATAATGAACAAACAAATACAAACCTGATGATCGTTGTCTTGCCCACTCCAGGAGGCCCGATGAGAAGCAACGATCCCCCATCCTTCACCAAATCCCTCAACAAATTGGCACTTCCAGAGACAGCTCTCCCAACGCGGCAGGTGAGCCCAATGATCTCACCCTTCCGATTCCTGATAGCACTAATCCTATGCAGCGTATGGCATATCCCCGCCCGGTTATCCGCCGCGAAATCGCCCACTTGGGAAGCGGCATGTTGTATATCTTCAACAGTAATGGACCGATCTGCGAGCACAAAATCTCCGGAAGGGAACCGCGCAAAAGGGCGGCGACCGAGATCCATGACGATCTCGACGAGGTGGCGGAGATCTGGATGGTCTTGAATCCGCGTGCGCATCTCGTCCGGAAGAAGAACGAGGAGGCGGGAAAGGTCTTCATCGAAGGATTGGTTACTTCCATTGCCACCGGCGAGGGCGGCGCGGCGGGGTGATGTGAGAGCAGCGGCGAAGGAGATGAGAGTGGTGGAGTGAGGAGAAGGGAATCTGAGATTGTGAAGGGTTTGTGGGTTATGAAAGAGATGGATTTGAAGGGGAAATTTGGTGGGAAGGAATGTTGGGGATTGGAAGGGAAAATGAAGCAGCTGCATCGAACAAAAGATACCAATTGGACGATTTAGGACAGGGACGATCTCTGTAGAGATATTTTACTTTTTTTTTTTTTTTTTTAAGGGTATCCACCCGCTGCCCTCACCGCTTTGTGGAGTTCGAAGGGCATCAGTAGATTAATAAAAATGCGTCACATCACTTTATTGTTGGGTACTCAACTCAATACCCCTTTGATGCGGTCTACATATGCGGTGACTTATACAGAATATTTTGGTTTTATCTCCACTACTACCTTTAGCTAACCGTTTTTCTATTTCTGCTTATAGACACTTTTTATTTCCTTAGTTTGTGCTACTCCAGTTGTAGTATGATGGATAGCCACTGCTTCCTCATATCTGCCTTTCTGTTTTACGAAATGAGGAGAGAAGATAGAAAACTCCTTAGACAATTTCCTCTGTTTTTCCCTTTCTTTTCCTGCTTCTTGTGGTTTTTCTCCTGTGCAGGTGGTTGCTGCATCACAGTGGTATCAGAGCCAACCTGGGAGATGGCTGACGGAAGTTCCCGCAAGGCGGCTGACGATGAACGGAGCTTAGACGCGGTGTGGGCGGCTCAGGCTAGCATCACACAGCACTTGGAAGAACTCAGAACCGAGTTTCTCCGCCTCTCCGTAGAGATGAGGACGGAGTTTGCAACTCTCAGAACTCTGGTAGATCCAATAGTAGGCGGCCGTGCGCAGGTTCAGGCACCTCCGCACATTCAGAATCCAGGCTTATTGGGGCGACGGCCGCAAGCTGTAGCCGCAGATTTCTCAGATTCGGAAGGAGAAGTCAATGCAGAGTTCCCGGCCGATGCGTCCGAATCCGATGAGGAGCGCCGCTATCGCTATCATGGCGGCCAGAGACGGGTTGCAAGAAACCCAAGACGAGACCAGGGAGATTTTAAGGTGAAGATGGATATTCCCTTTTTCGACGGTCGTCTGCATATCGAGGACTACCTCGACTGGGAAAGAGCTGTGGAAACCTTCTTTGAGTATATGGAAATTCATCCGGAGAAGCAAGTAAAGTATGTGGCGTGTCGGTTGAAGGGCGGAGCTGGTGCGTGGTGGCAACAGCTGTTGCAAAGCCGAAGGCGCGAGGGCCGTGGCCCAGTTCGCAGTTGGTTCAGGATGAAACAATTAATGCGGGGACATTTCTTGCCCACCGACTATGAACAGATGCTATATCTCAAATACCAACATTGTGTTCAAGGACCGCGGACGGTGAATGAATACACAGAAGAATTTTTCCGCCTCAGTGCTCGCAACAATCTGCAGGAGACAGATAACCAATTAGTGGCCAGATATATTGGAGGGCTAAAAGATCAAATTCAGGACAAGTTAGAACTGAATTCTGTTTGGTCTCTGTCGCAAGCCGTCAATTTTGCGTTGAAGGCCGAATCTCAGATGCAGCGACACTCTCGCAATTACTCCAATCGGCGACAAGCTGTTTTTGAGGCAAATTCTGAATCGGTCAAACCTGCCGTTCCACCGGCCAGAGCAGGTTCGTCAACAGCACCTAGTATCAATAACCCTCCATCGGATACTAGACTCCCAGCTAGAGCCAAAGCTCCTTTAAAGGAGAATCCCTACAGCAGACCGTCAACGTTGAAATGCTTCAGGTGTTTCCAACCTGGGCACAAATCCAACGAGTGCCCAAATAGACAACAGCTTCAGATGCTTGATGGTGATCATCCAGAGGAAGGTGGCGACAACGAAGACCATCCAGGAAATGAGGAGGATGCTGAAGACCTCCGGGGAGATGAGGGCGATCCGGTTATTTGTATCCTGGAAAAACTTTTACTGGCCCCGAGACAGCCCACACAGTCCCAACGCAATGCGTTATTTCGGACTCGATGCACCATCAATGGGAAAGTTTGCGAGTTAGTGATTGATAGTGGGTGTACGGAGAACGTGATTGCAAGATCGGTGGTGCAAGCCCTACAGTTAAAAACTACAAAAAAAATCACAGCCATATAAGATTAGCTGGGTTAAGAGAGGAGTTGATATCACTGTCGCCGAAATGTGCCATGTGACCTTCTCCATAGGAAGGCATTACATTTGTGAGATTAACTGTGATGTCCTTGAAATGGACGTCTGTCACATCATTTTGGGCAGACCATGGAAATTCGATGCCAGTGCTACATATGACTGTCGCGCCAACATATACTCCTTTGACTGGAAGGGAAAGAAATTATGCCTGTTGCCGCATTCGCAAGATGCCATTGAAAAAATTAGAAGGGCCAAGCTGCTGCTTATCTCGTATCTGGACCAATTCTATTACAGTCAGCAGGGGAAGGAGCTTCTCTATTGGCTCTAGTAGCGTGGGATGGCAATACCCAAGGGGGGAAAGCACAGGTGCCAGAGGCCATTCAATCTCTGTTGACAGAATTCGCGGATGTTACTCCGACTGAATTACCGTCCCAACTCCCGCCGCTCCGGGATATTCAACATCAAATAGATCTCATACCGGGAGCTACATTACCCAACCTACCCCACTATCGAATGAGCCCCAAAGAAAACACGATCCTGCAGGAAATCGTGGAAGATCTTCTCCGGCGCCAACTGATCCAGCACAGCTTAAGCCCATGTGCCGTGCTGGCCCTCCTCGTTCCAAAAAAAGATGGGCAGTGGAGAATGTGTATAGACAGCCGGGCTATCAACAAAATCACCACCAAATACAGATATCCAGTCCCCAGAATCTCGGACCTACTGGATAAGCTACACGGTGCGGCTATCTTCTCCAAATTGGACCTCCGCAGTGGATACCACCAGGTTCGCATTCGACCCGGTGACGAATGGAAGACGACATTCAAGACTCGAGAGGGGCTCTACGAATGGCGGGTGATGCCCTTTGGGTTGTGCAACGCCCCCTCCACGTTCATGCGGCTAATGACCGAAGTGCTTAAACCCTTTTCGGGTAAATTCTGCATCTCATATTTTGATGATATTTTAGTTTATAGCACTTCATTTGATGAGCATGTACAGCACCTCGCGCAACTTTTACAAGTTCTGTGAAGTCACAAATTGTATGTGAATCTGTCCAAGTGCGAGTTTGCTAGTCCTTCTATTCAATTCCTGGGTTTTGTGATTTCCCGAGAGGGAGTTCAAGCGGACTCCAGAAAAGTTCTAGCCATCAGAGACTGGCCGACTCCACGCTCTATGACAGACATCCGGAGCTTCCATGGGTTGGCCAACTTCTATCGAAGATTTATTCGTGGATTCAGCAGTATCATGGCTCCCATAACCGAAGTGCTGAAAGGGACTAGTTTCTCATGGAATGCTAGCCAACAAGATAGCTTCGAAGCTATTAAAACCGCCCTTTGCAACGCTCCCGTTTTAGCTCTGCCGAATTTTGATAAACCGTTTCAAGTTGACACGGATGCATCCGCGGTAGGTATTGGAGCAATATTATATCAAGAAGATCGGCCCATAGAGTATTTCAGCGAAAAACTCAGCTCTCCTCGACAGAAATGGACGGTATATGAACAGGAACTTTATGCCGTTGTAAGGGCCTTGAAGCAATGGGAGCATTACCTTCTTCACCAGGACTTCGTGTTGTGTAGTGATCATCAATCCCTTCAGTACCTGAACAGTCAAAAGACCGTTAGCAAGATGCATGCTCGGTGGATAGTTTATCTACAACGGTTCAGTTTTGTAGTTCGCCATAAATCCGGAAAAATGAACCGTGTCGCAGACGCCCTCAGTCGTCGAGCGGCCCTCATCACGCAGCTACAGACAGAAGTGACGGGATTGCAGGAGATGAAGCTCCTGTATGATGTCGATCCAGATTTTGCATCTCCCTGGAACAACTGCCAACGTGGGACACCTACAAGTGATTATTCTTTGAGGCATGGCTTTCTTTTTAAAGGAAACTCTCTGTGTGTGCCAGCCTCCTCCTGGCGACAACAGTTGATTAAAGACATTCACTGCAGTGGTTTGGCAGCCCATGTGGGTAGAGACCGCACCATCCAACAATTGCAATGTCGGTTTTTCTGGCCGCACCTGAGGCGTGATGTTTCCAAATTCGTGGCTCGCTGTTCGGTTTGCCAGCAGTACAAAGGTAATGCTCAGAATACCGGTCTGTATCTGCCCTTACCAGTCCCTGACTCCATTTGGGAAGATCTGAGCCTTGACTTTGTTCTCGGATTGCCACGGACCAAACGGGGATCCGACTCCATTATGGTCGTCGTAGACAGGTTCTCGAAGATGGCTCACTTTGTTGCGTGTAAGAAGACTTTCGATGCCCTTCATGTAATATCTCGTTCCCTTACTGTTCCTCTCTGATTTGGATTTTCCTCCCAGAATCGGCCAGGACAAAATTTGGATCGTCCAGGCCGATCAGTGCATTGAACAGCTGATTTCTGAAGTGCTTTCTGGAATGATTTCTGGACGAAATCGTCCAGGCCGATCGAGGTATCGTCCCGGGACGATTAGTGGATGGCACAAGTCAGTGAGTAGGGATTTTTATCGCCTATGAACAGTATTAATCGTCCTGAAAAATCGTCCCAGGACGATAGGAATTTGGTCTGATCGTCCAGGACGATTGAGACGATCGGCCAGGCCGATCAGTGTATGATATAAGGAAATGAGCTCGTTTCGAGGAGAGAGAAAAATCAAAATCAAAATCAGATATTTTGTAGAGAGAGAAAGAGAAAGGAAAGAGAAGAGGAAACTGGTTTTCGGAGACCGCGGAGCGCTTTTCGTCCGACGCTGCTGTTGGAGAAAGTGAAGATCTCGTGGTAAGGACTCCGAACCCTGTTTCTGTTTTCAGAGATTTTGTGTTTTGACCGAGATATGATCCGTTTTGTGTTTTCGTAGTCGACTTTTCGACCTGGTTTTGATTTGACACAACTTCCACCGCACAACTTTTAGTATGTTATAGATATGATTATTGTACACGATTTGACTGTATTCTACGAAGATTTTACCGGTCGGAATTGATTCTACGAGATTTTAATCGAATTCTACGTGATTTTAATCGAATAGAAAATAATCGGGACTTGATTTGATTTGATTTCTATAGGATAATAGTCTTGTATTGATGTTATTGATATTCCTTTGTAATTTGGAAAGATTTGGAAACTGTGTCTTTTTGCAGGATTTTTGTGTAAATTTGACCGACTGCCGTTACGCTGCCCGATTTTCGTATGATTCCCGAATTGTATGAAATTGATAGATTGAACTGATATGCATTGATTATTGATATGATTGCTTTAATATCGACTATTGAATTGCTTATTGATTGAATTGACTATTGATACTGATCGCAAGTGGAACCTGGTTGAACATTGGTGGAGATTGATATTGATACCTGTACAGGATGGTGGGCCGACGGGCTTTCCTTTAAACATTGATTATTGATTATTGAAGGGAGATATAAGGAGTTTATTGATATGCCGACGGGCGAAAAGAGTGACGACTCTTATTGATTGAACCAATGTATTATCTACAACAGCAATATGGATTCTACAACAGCAACATGACCAGTAGATTGTACTTGTTCAGTATATAGTATTGAATTGCATGTTTACTGTATTGTTTTATAGATTCCTGTTTTATCGACTTTGATTGGATTTACTAGATCGTACGATTTCATTGATTTCACTGATTGATTTCTGTGCATCGACTTTGAGCATTGATATAGAAATGGATGGATATAGATACTGCATTGATAGCATGGACATCGTACTACTGCTTATAGATTCATTGATATTGCTGCCTATAGACTTATAGATTCACTGTCGCTGCTGTTCTTCACTGTTTTGACTGTTTTATAGATTCATTGTTTCGTATCGCCTTTCTCGATTGATTTCAATTGAATAGATCGTATTGATTTGATAGCATCGATTTGATTGACGACGTTGATTGATTGAATTGATTTATCGTATTGCCTGCCGCTGCATTGACTGGTTTTATTGACTATTGATTTCCGCTGCATTGATTAATTGACCTTTGACTGATTCGGATTGATAGATTGACATGCATATTGATCGCATTGCCGTGCTCTGATTTCAGTTATAGGTATTAGGTGACCTGCTGGGCTTTGTAAAGCTCATTATATGTGGTTGATATTTTCAGGTCAGGGCTCGGGAGCAGGAGATAGGCATTGATCCAGATCTACAGGTTTTAGTGCTTTTGTTAGATTGATGATTCTTTTGTACTCAGGACAGGATAGTTTCCTTTCTTGTATTGATAGTGTAGTTCTTGAGTAATGTACATGATGTTTTGAGATATGAATCGACAGTTATATTGAAGTTTTAAATGTTATAGATGTTTGATAGAATGCTTACTGAAGGATTTATAGATAACTCTGGTAAATTGTTGCGAATTGATCGACATTCTTTCCAAGTTAGATCTTGGGGCGTGACAAGTTTGGTATCAGAGCAATGTTATTGGAAGAATGGATTGTCACCAGAGTTGTAGGATTGGATTGAGAGATTGGGTAGATTGGGTAGCTTTAAGAGCTTCATTGGCATACATCATTGCATGTGTGTATCATTCGTTTTGAATTGTGCAGGTGAAAAGATATGGATCCTCCAGCAGAATCCAGTGTACCGAATGAGCAACACAGCGCATCTCCAGTACCGTCAGAGAGTATGATGCAGTTAGCGACTGCGATTGCACATGTTATGGGGGATGCCCAGAGTAAGATGAGTGGGAGCAAAGAGGAAGAAGTTGACAGACATTTGCAGATGTTCCACAAGCTGAAGCCTCCGTTGTTCAAAGGGGCTGTAGGACCACAGGCTGCTGAGGATTGGATAATGAGGATAGAGAAGATTTTTTATAGTATGCAGTGTCCGGGGAACAGGAAAGTACCTTTGGCAGTATTCATGTTGGAGAGCGAGGCAGAGAGATGGTGGATTGGACAGCAGAGAGAGAAATTCCAGGGGAAGACCAATGCTGAGATCACCTGGGATGAGTTCACTACAGTATTCAGGATGTGGTTTGTACCACCGTCAGCTCAGCGACAGATGCAGGAAGCATTCATGAGATTGGAGCAAGGCCGCAAGTCAGTGATGCAGTACGAGTCCGAGTTTACTGCACTTGCGAGGTACGCTGCTCACTTGATTCCTACTTCTGAAGACAAGTGTTATAGATTTCTGCACGGATTGAATAGAGAGCTGAGGCAACCACTTGTACCTTTTCGGATCCACGAGTTTTCTGAGCTAGTGGAGCGGGCCCGATTGATAGAAATTGAGTTGACGACACCAGTATCGAGGTACGAGGATACCAGGAGAAGGAGGGATGATGTACGACGAGATGATTCGGGTAGAGACAGAGATAGAGGAAGAGAAGCAGGTATGAGGGTTCGAAGGGATCTGCATCGGGATCTGCGTCACGATCAGCATCGATAGTATCGTCTGGTGGTTCTGGCACGTGCAGTCATTGTGGCAAACGACATGCAGGTCAGTGCTACCTATTGACGGGTCAGTGTTTTCATTGTGGACAGCAAGGACACAGAGCAGCAGAGTGTCCTCAGAAAGGACTGGGTGGAAGGACTGATACGGGTACAGTACAACAGAGGACTGTTGCCTCGAGAGCCTACAGTGAGAGATCAGCAAACATGATTGATGATAGGACTGTCAGAGATCAGAGGGAAACAGTTGCGCCACGACCTCCAGTGGTGCCACGCATCTACAGTCTACAGAGTTTACAGCATCAGGATCAGCAACGACCAGAAGATTCTACTGGTAAGATTGATTTGACTAACCGATTGATATTGACATATGAACATTGCATATTGATTGATTGCATTGTGTGTTCTGTATGGATTTCGGCGAGTTTTGATTTGGATTTGGATTTCGATCGAATCGTTTTGCATTGTCTGTTTTTGCTTCGTACCTGTAGGGAAATGTCGGGACGACATTTTTCTAAGGTGGGGAGATTGTAATATCTCGTTCCCTTACTGTTCCTCTCTGATTTGGATTTTCCTCCCAGAATCGGCCAGGACGAAATTTGGATCGTCCAGGCCGATCAGTGCATTGAACAGCTGATTTCTGAAGTGCTTTCTAGAATGATTTCTGGACGAAATCGTCCAGGCCGATCGAGGTATCGTCCCGGGACGATTAGTGGATGGCACAAGTCAGTGAGTAGGGATTTTTATCGCCTATGAACAGTATTAATCGTCCTGAAAAATCGTCCCAGGACGATAGGAATTTGGTCTGATCGTCCAGGACGATTGAGACGATCGGCCAGGCCGATCAGTGTATGATATAAGGAAATGAGCTCGTTTCGAGGAGAGAGAAAAATCAAAATCAAAATCAGATATTTTGTAGAGAGAGAAAGAGAAAGGAAAGAGAAGAGGAAACTGGTTTTCGGAGACCGCGGAGCGCTTTTCGTCCGACGCTGCTGTTGGAGAAAGTGAAGATCTCGTGGTAAGGACTCCGAACCCTGTTTCTGTTTTCAGAGATTTTGTGTTTTGACCGAGATATGATCCGTTTTGTGTTTTCGTAGTCGACTTTTCGACCTGGTTTTGATTTGACACAACTTCCACCGCACAACTTTTAGTATGTTATATATATGATTATTGTACACGATTTGACTGTATTCTACAAAGATTTTACCGGTCGGAATTGATTCTACGAGATTTTAATCGAATTCTACGTGATTTTAATCGAATAGAAAATAATCGGGACTTGATTTGATTTGATTTCTATAGGATAATAGTCTTGTATTGATGTTATTGATATTCCTTTGTAATTTGGAAAGATTTGGAAACTGTGTCTTTTTGCAGGATTTTTGTGTAAATTTGACCGACTGCCGTTACGCTGCCCGATTTTCGTATGATTCCCGAATTGTATGAAATTGATAGATTGAACTGATATGCATTGATTATTGATATGATTGCTTTAATATCGACTATTGAATTGCTTATTGATTGAATTGACTATTGATACTGATCGCAAGTGGAACCTGGTTGAACATTGGTGGAGATTGATATTGATACCTGTACAGGATGGTGGGCCGACGGGCTTTCCTTTAAACATTGATTATTGATTATTGAAGGGAGATATAAGGAGTTTATTGATATGCCGACGGGCGAAAAGAGTGACGACTCTTATTGATTGAACCAATGTATTATCTACAACAGCAATATGGATTCTACAACAGCAACATGACCAGTAGATTGTACTTGTTCAGTATATAGTATTGAATTGCATGTTTACTGTATTGTTTTATAGATTCCTGTTTTATCGACTTTGATTGGATTTACTAGATCGTACGATTTCATTGATTTCACTGATTGATTTCTGTGCATCGACTTTGAGCATTGATATAGAAATGGATGGATATAGATACTGCATTGATAGCATGGACATCGTACTACTGCTTATAGATTCATTGATATTGCTGCCTATAGACTTATAGATTCACTGTCGCTGCTGTTCTTCACTGTTTTGACTGTTTTATAGATTCATTGTTTCGTATCGCCTTTCTCGATTGATTTCAATTGAATAGATTGTATTGATTTGATAGCATCGATTTGATTGACGACGTTGATTGATTGAATTGATTTATCGTATTGCCTGCCGCTGCATTGACTGGTTTTATTGACTATTGATTTCCGCTGCATTGATTAATTGACCTTTGACTGATTCGGATTGATAGATTGACATGCATATTGATCGCATTGCCGTGCTCTGATTTCAGTTATAGGTATTAGGTGACCTGCTGGGCTTTGTAAAGCTCATTATATGTGGTTGATATTTTCAGGTCAGGGCTCGGGAGCAGGAGATAGGCATTGATCCAGATCTACAGGTTTTAGTGCTTTTGTTAGATTGATGATTCTTTTGTACTCAGGACAGGATAGTTTCCTTTCTTGTATTGATAGTGTAGTTCCTGAGTAATGTACATGATGTTTTGAGATATGAATCGACAGTTATATTGAAGTTTTAAATGTTATAGATGTTTGATAGAATGCTTACTGAAGGATTTATAGATAACTCTGGTAAATTGTTGCGAATTGATCGACATTCTTTCCAAGTTAGATCTTGGGGCGTGACACTTCACGTCGCCAAGCTTTTCTTCAAGGAGATTGTTCGTTTGCACGGGATTCCCCGTAGTCTTACCTCAGATCGGGATGTCAAGTTTGTGAGTCATTTTTGGCGAGAGTTATGGAAGCGGTTCCAAACAGATTTGAAGTTGAGCTCCGCCTATCATCCTCAAACAGACGGCCAGACCGAAGTAATCAATAGAACATTGGGAAGCATGCTGAGATGCCTTGTACGAGATCACCCAAAACAGTGGGAGGAATTCCTCGGACAAGCAGAATTTGCCTTTAATTCTATGCCCAACCGATCAACGGGACTTTGCCCGTTCAGCATTGTGTACACCAAAATGCCAAACCACATTGTCGACTTGGCTGTCCTACCCAAGTGCAAGAGTTCTATTGCAACTCAGAGTGCTGAACAATTCTTCAATGTGATAAAGAAGGTTCAAGACAAGCTGATAGAAAGCAACACTAAATACAAAGAAGATCGGGACAAGCATCGCAGGCAAGTAAATTTTAAACCTGGTGAACTGGTTATGCTCAGGTTTCGTAAGGACCGTTTTCCCGCCGGGCCTTGTCACAAGCTTAATCCAAAAAAAATTGGTCCTTATCCTGTACTGCGAAAGATCAATGACAATGCATATATCATTGATCTCCCTAAGGATATCACTACCTCGGCCACATTCAACGTCACAGATATATATCCCTATCACCCTCCGGATGAAGAATCGTCCACTGCCCTCTCATCGGAGATGAGTTTTTCTGAAGCAGGGGAGACCTGATGCGGTCTACATATGCGGGTGACTTATACAGAATATTTTGGTTTTATCTCCACTACTACCTTTAGCTAACCATTTTTCTATTTCTGCTTATAGACACTTTTTATTTCCTTAGTTTGTGCTACTCCAATTGTAGTATGATGGATAGCCACTGCTTCCTCATATCTGCCTTTCTGTTTTACGAAATGAGGAGAGAAGATAGAAAACTCCTTAGACAATTTCCTCTGTTTTTCCCTTTCATTTCCTGCTTCTTGTGGTTTTTCTCCTGTGCGGGTGGTTGCTGCATCACCCTTGATACCACTGGTACTCAACGCTTAACCAAACGGTTCTCCCGTCCGGTATCCATACAGAATAATAGCTCCACCGAAAGGATGTTTAGCGGCGTTACTAATCCTCGGCCGACCTAGAAAAGACACCTATTCAATAAAACATTATGGCTCGCACTTGATTGTGCCCCACTTAAGAGGCATTGTCGCTCGAGGGGAATCGAGTACATGTTGCGATTTCCCAACCGTACTCGCCCATCAACCAGTTTAAACAACGGTGGGTTTACTAAAAAATTTCATAGTAGTGCTCAAACTCAAGGGAGTATATGTTCCAATTTAGACTCCATTTGGGACTGCTTTTTTACCGCTTTTTAATATAACTTTTAAGTACAAAAATTTTAATTTTTATTCTAAAATGCTGTTTAAGAAGCAGTAATAAAGTCATCCCAAATAAAGCCTTGGTCTTTCAATTATAAAATTGATTCAAAATATCTTAGCATGCTATAATTTTGATATAAAATTAATCTCAATTTAATGTCTTGACTTTAAAAAAATGATTTCAATTTAGCCCCAATTGAATCATTTCGGATCAATTTTGTATAATCACGACACTAAATTTGGAGCAACGTTTTACACTGGAACTAATATAGTCATATATGAATAGTTGGAGGACTATTTTGAAATTTAACATAATATTTTATCCTGAATTTAGCTTCAAATAAATGAATAAATAAATAAATAAATAAATTCACATCAATATTATACTACTCAGCATTAATGAATTATTTTTGAACAATCCTTGAATTACTAATAAAAAATAATTAAGACAAATTTTAGAAAAAAAAATATCATTGATACCTATTAGTTATAGAATTACAATTGATTATTATCTGGGTTAAGGTTTTGTATGGGATAGTTTTCTTGTTGTTTTGATTTTCAGGCTACAATCACAATTTATGTTTGGTCATTGTTTTTTATTAGAAAGCTGCTTTCTAATACAGCTTTAAAAAAAATTTTATTAGAAAGCTGCTTTCTAATACAGCTTTAAAAAATTAATTTTTCTACAATAACTTTACAAGCAGTAAGAAAGTTGTCCTAAACGAAGCCTAAGTTTTTTAAAAGGTTCTTTACACGCATATGAGTTAATACCTCAAATATGTCATTCTATCTCTACATTATCACCCTCTTCCTATTTCTATAGTTATGTCGATCGCTTACCAAGTGAATATGGTAACTCCTTTAAAAGTGCCTCACTATTATGCTAATCTTATAGACTTATGCTTTATTTGTGACTTCTTTCTTAATGCTATGTAAAGTTGTTGTACAAAAAGTAACTTTTAAAGCTATTTAAGAAATCAATTTCTTAATATATTATATATATCAAAAAATTATCTTAACCGAGCATGAATCTCGAGGTAAATTAGTATTGGAAAATCTCAAGATTAAATTGGGGGTCATCTGACTCCAATTTAAACAAACTTATAATCGAATTGAACGTCTCAAAAAGACAAACTCAACGACATTAAATTTGATCCAATCTGAGCCTAAATGGTTCAAAATCTAGCGCTTGAAGCACATTTGGAAGATTCAAAGCATAAATTGGATAACAAATGACATCCAAATGTGTCATGCTTATAGTCAAATCAAGCAGCTCGATGAGACTAATCCAACAAGCTCAAGATTGTCGAATTTTGACATCATCAAGGCACTTAAACATTCGATAAATTGTCCATGATCAAGGAAATTAATATATGTTGTCAATTTGAAACACTCTCATAATGCCCTTAATTTTATCCCTATTTAATGGCCATTACATTCCCAAAAAATTATAAATAGATCTCTCATTTTTCAATAAAAGTAAAAAAAAAAAAAAAGAATGGATAAGAAAGAAGAGAGTAAAGAAACATAAATATAAGATCTCTTTTGCCATCAAGCTCCTCCTCAACCACCATTCGGCCACTAATCATCGACGGAATTTCGCCGAACTTCTGCCCTGCTATCGACTATCGCCTGATTATGATCTTTCTGACCTTCGTTACCCGACTACCATCCTTTCCGACCACCATGCCCAACTACAGTCTTTCCAACCTCCGTCGCCTGCCAACTACTGTCCTTCCACCCACTGTCGCTTAACTACTGTTCTTTTGACCACCGTCACGCGACAACAGTCTTTTCTTCCACTGTTGCCCAACCAGGTCTTTTTCAACATCCGTTGCCCGTCAACTACGGTCTTTCCGACCACTCTCGCCTAAATATAATCCTTATGACTACCATCACTAACTACGGTCTTTTCAACCACAGTCACCCAGCTATAGTCCTTCTGATTACCCGCCTGATTACAGTCTTTTCAACCTTTGTCGCCTGCTAACTACGATCCTTCTGACCACTGTCACCTGACTACAATCCTTTTGACCATCGTCACTGACTACTGCCCTTCCAACCACTATTACCCGACTATGACTCCCATCATTGCTCGACTATCTTTCATACCTCTGTCACTAATCCACTACGGTCCTTCTGATTACGATACTTGACTATGATCTTTCCGACCTCCGATGCCCGCCAACGAAGGTCCTTCCAACCACCGTCGCATCACTACAGAAAAATCACCTATAACCGGCGGAATTTTCCGGCGGCTCTCCGGCGGCCAATTTTCCAGCGGCTTTCCGTTTGTTTTCCGACGGATTTCCGGTGGCTAATTTTCCGGCAGAGTTTTCGGCGGCTTTTATAGATTTCTGGCGGCTTTTAAATAATTTAAATAAAATGTTAAAAAAATTATTTATTTAAAGTATTTAACAAAAAAAGATTAAAAATTATATTAACTAATTTAAGTTATTTTTTCCTTAATTAAAGATTTAAATTTAAAATTTTTATTTAAATTTTAATTTATTTTAAAATTTTATTTTCATTTTAATTGTATTTTAATAAAGTATGAAGTTATTAATTTGCTTTAATTAAATTATAATTATAATACTTTAATTTAATTAGTTTTCATTTATTATTAATTTTAGGGTTAATATTTTTGTTGAAGTAATTCATAGTTTTAATTTTACATTTACAATTAATTTTAATTTAATATAATTCCAATTTTTGAAAGATTATTAATTTTATGAAATTATATAGTTTAAATAAAATATTAAGAAGCTTAACATATTTTGCATTACAGCCAAATAGTTGAGTGTTTGATATGGTTTCAAATGGACAGAGTTCGAATCCTACCGGCTGCGCACGGGCAAATCACAGGGCAGCGGGCAGACCAGCTGCGCAGCGCGGGAGCAGAGCACCGCGGGCGAGAGGGGTAGCGTGGGGGCTGGCACGACGCCGGCCGCGGGATCAGGGTGGCGGGCGAGGCTCTGGCAGCGCGGGAGCGTGGTGGCTGGCCGAAGCAGGATCGGGGTGGCGGGCGAGGCTCCGGCAGCGCGGGAACGTGGTGGCTGGCTGGAGCGTGGGATTAGTTTTTTTTTTTTTTAATTTGACCGGTGGTTTAAGCCCGCCGGAAAGCCGGCGGAGTAATTTGCCGCCGGGAAAACCGCCGGAGTAATTTGCCGCCGGGAAAACCGCCGGAATTTATTTCCGGCCCGGTTTTTACCAGCGGAATTTTAATCGCCACTAAATTGCAAAACCACCGGAAAAGGCTCAATATTCGCCGGAAAATGCCGCCGAAAATGGGTGATAGTGCATGACTACGATCTTTTCGATCTCCATCGCCCATCGACTATAGTCTCTCCTACCACATTCACCGACTATGATCTTTCTGACCTTCGTTGCTAGCCGACTATGGTCTCTCCGACCACCTTCACTGACTCTGATCTTTCCTACTTCCATTGCCTTCTTACTACGGTCTCTTCGACCACCTTCACCTAAAAAGATCTTTCTGATCTTCGTCGCCCACCGACTATGGTCCTTCCGACCATTATCACCTGACTTTGATGTTTCCTACTACCGCCACCAAACTACTATCTTTTCGACCTCCGTCACCCTACTACTATCTTTCTGACCACCATCGCTAAAATTTATAATTCTCTATTGCTTTGAATATTCCAGGACGCAACACTTATAGTCTAGAGCATTGTAACTCATAGATCGATAATGGATAGAATTTGATGAGCATATGCTTGTTCATGAAGGGCCAATGTTTGTAATAGAACGATTTTGAGTGAGCTTGTTCAAGAAGGATTAATTTATTTGATTAAATGATTTTGTTAATGGTTGAGTTGTTTTTGTACAATTTTTTATGAGCAAGCTTGCTCCTAAAGGAAAATTTGTGTAGTTTAATGATTATATTTAATTTTTATAGACTATTTCTATTTGAAAATTTAAATTTTTATATTTTATGAATAAGTTTTCGATCTTTTATATATTTTTATGTTATATTATTAATTTTAAAATCTTAGTAACAAATTAAAGTAGTAAATATGCATGTAAATCTCTTTTATTTCTTCTATTGCTTCATTTTGATAGTTTTAACATTTCTCATAAGACAAAAGGAAAAAAGAAATAATTGTTTCCCCTTTCAGAAGAACTTAGATTTTTTTGTGAAATTATTGTGTCTCAATTCTACTGATATTAAAATTGGGAGATTTTAAATTTAAATTTTAATCATTTTTTTATCAGAATAAATTTAAAAGCTATTTAATATATATATATATATATATTATTTATCTAAAAAAAATATAGAAGAATTTTGAGGTCCCTCATGACCTATTTTTTATAGAATATTCACATATATATTTTTTTCTTAAATTTATGTATTATCACTCAACAATAAAAGGAAAAAAATGATCTTCCCCCCAAAAAATTGGTTCAAATTAAATATTATTTAATGTGAGTTTTAAATTTGTTAAATAATTTGGGATGAATATAATATATAATTAATATTTTAAATTTTGAATATCTTTATTTTAAAAGAAATATAACATATTTAAAATAGATAAATTTTGAATCAATTTATTCAAAATTTATTTCTAGTGAGTTTTAATTTTTTGTATTTATATGAGATGATTTTTATTAAAAAATAATTATTTAATTTTTTATATTACACACTTTTCAAAATAAATTAAATTCTTTTAAATTAATTCTAATGAAAATTTGTTATATTTAATTTTATTCTTCAAAATTAATTTTGATCAAATTTTGAGTATATAATGGCCAAAAGTTTCTTTAAAAAAAAAAAAAAAAAAAGCTGCGAGGTCGCTGTCCAGCAAAGAGAGAAGCAAGAACAGCGAGCCAATGGTGTCTTCTTCCCAGCGACGCCCTCAGCCCCTGAAGCCTGCCGCTCCTCTCTCCTTCTTGGAATTTGGTACTCATTTCCAGAGACGCAGTCCCCCCTTTAATCCCTAAACCTTATCCGAATCTTTCCTCTTCGCTGAAACTCTGTTCGAAAAACAACAGAAAGGCGTCGCCTTTTTTCAAGTCGTCATCTTTGAATCTAAGAAGATGAAATTCAGCTTCTTACATCTCCAAGGCTCTCGTCCTCGAACTAAACCAGAGTCGTATCGCCGCTGGGCTTATTAAATCTGGATTCCCATAAGCAAACCTTCTTTTCTCCCTCGCCACCGGCCATTACCCCGCCTACTTTGTCATCCGACTATGCCCATCTCGTCCTTCCCCCGCCACCGCCGCCTCCGCATATCCTCGGCAGAATGAAATACGCCGGCGAGATCGTGGAGGTCCAAGGAGGTCACATTGTTCGCTCCACAAGTCGCAAAGATCGACACAGTAAAGTCTGCACTGCAAAAGGCCCAAGAGACCGCCGCGTTCGCCTCAGCGCTCACACCGCCATTCAATTCTATGACGTACAAGACCGGCTTGGCTATGACCGCCCAAGCAAAGCAGTTGACTGGCTTATGAAGAACGCCAAAGCCGCCATTGATGAGCTTGTCTCTGCTTCCATAAAAAAGAACATAGCTAAGCCCGAAGCATCAGTTTCTGCTTCACTTACCCTCGCCGAACCTCCAAATAGTCCACAGGATATCCGGCTTTCTCTCCAATCCTCCCAAGCCGGGATCTTTACCGATCAAAACCCCGTTTTTTCCCTCAACTCTGATTTATCAGAGCAGAACCAGAGAATGGCTTCAAGGAATGACGTGGTATTCGGCCGAGGTCAGATTTTTACACAGAGGGAACCCCTTCAGTCCAGTAACTTGCCCGTGTTTCGTCCATGGATGGATTCCATGGATCGGGAAGCTCACTATCCATCGTCTTCCTCTATTGGATTTTCAGGCTTCCGCATCCCAGCAAGGATTCAAGGAGAAGAGGAGCTTGACAGTATCTCATATAAGCTGTCTTCTCGTTCCTCTTCTTCATATCACTAGTGACTTTTTCGCAATGGCGACCTGGTGCTCTTCTGCTTGTTTAGTTGCTTCACTTTCATCTGCTTTCTTTGAGAGGCTCTGCCGCTCTACCGTGTTTGCTGCTCCTTTAGTTGTTCTTTCTCCTGCAACTTTTCTGATATTTCCTGTTTTCAAGATGAAGTTTTTATGGTTTCTGAATCTTGAAGCCAGATAAAAATTTGAACTGGAAGCCATGATCTTTAGAACCTGCGTACTGTTGGTGGTTGTTTTCTTCTTCATGTAAAGTTTGTCGTCCTTCTTCCTAAATGAAGTCTTTTTTTTTTTTAAGGATGTGATTGTTTTAGGTGGTAAAGAAGTTGAACAGCAAAGTCTTTGATCTTTAGTGCCTTGATGTAGTTTTCATGGCGATAATGAACTGAGCGGTCTTTTTCTCACAACTTGTTTCCTTTATGCACTGTGTTATGTAGTTTTCATGACGATGATGAAATGAACGGTCTTTTTCTCACAAATCTGTCTTTTTGTTACAAATTTGTTTACTTTTATGTATTGTTGAAATTATGTGCGATCACCGGTCGCCGTCCCGATGTGAAATAGGACATATGTTGTGAACCATTGTGCATCAGCTGATTTATCTCATCCTATTTCGTCTCTAGACCGTCAGATGAAGATTATTCAAATTTCTAAACTAACCCAACTATACAACTTTTTTATTTTTATGAAGTATATAGTTTTATGATCTTCTCATTTTTTTTCTCTCTTTGTCACTCTATGTCAGTCTCTCTTTCTTCCCCTAGGATTATTCTATGAGTTTTTTGATTTGTTGAAAAAGAAATATAGAGTAAAATAGCATACAATGTAAGAAGAATGTAATATATTTAAGGGATTTTTACATACATAACGCTTCAAACTATTAAAAATACATATTTACCATCTAAATTTTTATATTTACTAATATATCACCTAAAACCTCTATATATTTTCATCTATTCTAACACTACGTGCTAACCTGTCAAAAATCCCGTCAGCCTTGTGTCTTCCCTTTGACCCGCCTTCCCCATTTTTTGAGACCTCACACTCTGATGTAGTGGATCGTCAGAAGAATCGAACTGCAAGAAGGATTTCGATCCCAATCCAGGGAAGAAGGCAAACACAAAGCTTCAAAGCTTTAAAAGAGAGTAATATTCATTCAATGAGCCATCCTCCTCCAAAACATCCCTATATAAACTAGCTATAGAAGATTCTAGAAAAGCTCATAACAAACTAGATAAGATATCATAAGGAATACTCCAAGCTTAAAATGCCCCGCATCATTCTCCCCTTGCGTCAAAAGAGATCGACTCCGTCGAGACTCGTCATCGGGAGGGAGGTATAGGTGGACACCTAACCAGATCCCTGGGTCAAAGACTTTGAATGCAGACTTCAAAATTACCACATGAAGAGGCTTTCCCCAATCAGATGCAATCTCCATGTCATCTTCTAAAATGACTACTTGATTATGAATAAAAAATAATTCATCCAAGGCCCATTTGTAGTGTCTAGCAATTTTATAGTATGCAATTAACTCTCCAGGTCCCTCGATATGCAGCTCAAAATCATATTACAGGTATGTTATCTGACTATAACTTAAAGCTGCCCTTTTAACATCTGGTACGTTCCATCCTGAGAAACAAAAAGGGAAAATTTTGATGCAACTGTACTTTGATACTTCAGCACAGATAAAATCGTCCTCTTCAGATAATCTGGTCGATTGCAATCCATTATCACAACACGGCTCACCTTTTTCGAATATTGTTTGAAGGCTCTTTTTTTCAAGATCTCGGACAAGAGTCTTCAGTTGGGCAGACTCCTCATAAGTCTATTCAAATATTCTAATTTGACAGTTTTCTCTTGTTGCATGCTTATCTGGTCAATTAGCAACCGGGCATGGTTCGACCACTCGGTTTATGCTCCAATCTTAGCTGAAATTTTATAAAGTTTATGCACAATCTCCCTAGCCTCTTCAAGTTGGGTTTAGATCCTTTAGTGATAATTCGACGAACAGCTTGAGAGTGTTGTACTGGCTTAGCTTTTTCAGAGGAGTTTACAACGAGCATGTGCACACCTGCAATGGAAACATCCTCAATACCAATATTGTAGTTGTCATTTAACTCAGTCTTCCCATTTCCATGATCCATCAAATGTCGTTCAATTCGTTTGGCAGCTTCAACCGCTAATGCCTCAAGGGCATTAGTCAGACCATAGCCAAGGTTCTTTATCCAGATAAATTTGAGTGCAGAGTTCATTGATATATTAAGTGAAGCGGATTGCTCATAGAAACAAACCGACTGACTACTGGCTAACCGCCCGAATGCTTTGTAGAAGTCAATTTTAGATTGCCAAAGATCCCAAAGTCTGGAAGATAAAACTGATTATCCAGTCGCGCCCTGTGTGAAGAAATCTCTGGAAGCAGCTTTCCTGTACTGAACGGAGCTAACAAAAATGGTTGAGTTGAACAAAACAGGAACCATTCTAATGTTTGGTTCAACGGTAAAGAGATCTGTTGAACATGGATTACATTTCATTTCCTTAAAAATGTTCTTCACCTGCCATGGCCTTCCAACTCTACCCATGGCTTCCAACAACTTGTTGTAAATGATCGAATTCTTCTTCACACCAAATGCTTTCATCTCCTCAAACATAGTGAATGCACTGTTGAAATTACCGGCAACTTTAGGAGGAGTTGAAGGCAGTCTTTGTTGAAGCGGCAAAAGGTTTACGGGTAGTATTGACTGTAGTAAAGAATTTTCAGTGATCCTGATGAGGAAAGAGATCTTACTTGTTGCTGGATTTGTATCTGAACAATTACTGTAGCAAAAATAGCTTGATGAGACAAAAAATTGTCCTGTGATGTCATGTGACTCCAACAGTGCAGTCGATGCTAAGAAACACGGCAGAGTAACTGCTGGAACCCATGGAGCATCGATTGGCACAGTATAATTTGGCGGTGGGTAAGATTTTGTCATAGGCAATGCCTTGGACCCATCTAGTAACTGAAAGGACAAACAACAATCTCCGGTGAAAGCGGTAGGAACAACGATGATATGTAGTGCGGTTGAGGATTTTCTCCCGGCTAGGGTTTCATTCTCTTGTGCGGGGAGCAGAGACGAATCATCGACCTCTCGATCGGACTTCCGTTGTGATCCTTCCCATTTCATCAGAGCCGCCGGTTATTTGTGGGATAAAGAACTAGAATCGATTCTTGAGAGATCTCGAGCTCAACACCTGAAGCAAAATCGCGAGAGCAAAGTGGGGGCTCCGTTTGAGAGGGCGGCAATGGAGGAGTGGTAGCGGCGGGATTGAGAGGAGCTAGAAGTGATCCAGTGAGCTGAGCAGAGGCAGAATCGATAACAACAGTGGCATTTGCTTCTTCGGCTTCCATATCTCGATCGTCATGTCCATATTTCTCAGTCAAAATATCCAAATTATCTTTGATTCTGCTGTGCGAATCAAAGGCCTGCTGGACAGAGTCAAAATCAACGATGGAAGAGATTTGTTGAAACGTCTTCAGATCATTGCTCTGGTTGTGATCAGCGATTTGTTGCATCTCGCGTCTAGCAGGTCTTGTCTGGTCGCGATCAGCTTCCATCTCGTGTGGACGGGAGGAGTTGGGAGATGGAGGATGTTGGAACGGAGGGGGGTCACACCATCGATGCGGGAGTTCGAGCAAAGGGTATTCATTAACGACGGTGGGAAAATGGCGGGACAAATGGCGTTTGCGTGAAGAGGATGAGAGGAGCAAAGAAGAAGATGAATAACTCGGTATGGTTGCCGACGACATTCCCATCTTCCTTATTGTCCGAAGGTTTCTGTCAATCTGATCAAGATTTTTGTCTACCAGATCGAGTGATTCCTTCACTTGAGCTTGATAGAAGGTGATTCGGCTTCGAGCATCGTCGATAGCCCACCTTCCTCGGTGTCGTTCGTCGTCAACCGCAAATCTTATTCTGTAGCTTCGATTGTCGTCAACAGCCGACCTTCTTCCGCAGTCCATCGATCTTCGCAAGCTCCAGGCTCTGATACCAACTGATGTAGTGGATCGTCGGAAGAATCGACCTGCAAGAAAGATTTCGATCCCAATCCAGGGAAAAAGGCAAACACAAAGCTTCGAAGCTATAAAAGAAAGTAATATTCATTCAATGAGCCATCCTCCTCCAAAACATCCCTATATAAACTAGCTATAGAAGATTCTAGAAAACCTCATAACAAACTAGATAAGATATCCTAAGGAATACTCCAAGCTTAAAATGCTCCGCATCACACTAATTTGCTGTGAAGGATTCACCACCATCGGCCTCGTCGCCATAAGAAACCCGGAAACTGCAAGTATCCATTCTTATCATATCCCAAAGGAGCCCGAGCGCGATCGCAAGAAGACTAAAGAAAATCAAAGCAAAATGGGAACATCTCGCTCGACAATGTGATCGAGATCGCAGGGTCATGAGGCCTAGATCTATGGTTAAGGATGTCAGCGATACCATTAAGGAGGTTCTAGGGATGTATGTCTCCATCTGTTGTACTGTGGATGGGAAGGTTCCCAAAGACTTGCAGACGAATATCACAGAAGGAGATGTTGAAGTATCGCTAGGGTTTGATATTCTGTTTTCATCTTTTGAACATTTGGACATTTAAAGTTTTAATTATAATAGCGATGTATTGTAACTAAGAAGGATTCTGAGCGAATCTTTCTTTTCATCTTTCTCTTGTGAGAAACTTGAATTTCTGTTGATATGTAATTTCTGTGTTACATTCTTTTCTCATATGACTTTTTAATTGAATTGGATGTGTGGATTTAATGACTGGGAACTAATTGAGTTCTTTTAGTGTCAATCAGTACTGGGAACCAATTGATTAGTTGCAGATAAAAATTAATTTAAATGCATCATTGGTTTTCTATGCCCCTATTTGTCAAACAGAGGGATCGTGGCGTACTTGGGATTGAAGAGTAGTTTTTTTTTCTTGAATCATAGATTTCTTGAATAGAGTTTTTTATGCTCTATGTAGCTGGTGTTGAAAGTCACAATTGGTGTTGTTTGCATTTTTATTTGCATGATAAGGTTGGCGCAGACCGGGTAAATTGAGGGCAGGGCACGTACTCCATAGCAAGATCTCGAAAGCTAGATATGCATGCCAGAGATTTGGAAGCCATAAAGGCTGATTCGACAGAAGCCCTGAAACCACCTTCTCCTTCGAGGAGGAGAAGGAGCTAGCGACAAGGTGAATTAGCGTACAACAATCGAACACCAGGGACTCAAGGCATGTCTTCCCTAGTGGAAAGCATGACGCCCAAACCAACCCATCGTCGTTGTCGTCCTCAACGTCATTCTTGATCAGATCAAGAAACACTCGACGTACTCCAACATGGCCAACTGAAGTGATGGAGAAGAAGGGTTAACGGGAAGACGCGAGGCTACCAACTGAAGCGAGGGAGAAGGCGGATCAAAGGGAAGATGCGAGGCTAATAAAGATTTTTAACGGGAATAGTAACAGAGTGTTAGAATAGATGAAAGAGATGGATTTTAGGTGGTACATTAGTAAATACAAAAGTTTAGGTGTTAAATATGTATTTATAATAATTTGAAGTGTTATGTATGTAAAAATCTCTATATTTAAAATTATTTAGATGATTGTAAAATAAATATAAATGAATAACTTTTTTATATTTGATTTGAAGTACCAATGTAAAGCTAAATGATGGTGAAGGTGGCGGTGGTGGGAGATTGGTGAGTAGATTATGGCTGGTGGCGATGGTAGATGGTGGTGTCTAGTGGGTGGCGGGCCATAGCGTCATGTGGCCAACTGCGACAATAGTAACTGGACGACAACAATGGAAAGGGTGGTGGCCACCAACAATGAGTTTACAGGAATGACAGCTACATATGATGGGCGGCGGCGGCGGAAGGTTGGAGTGGGTTGCCGTGTATTCAAAATTCAATTAAAATAGGATGATTTCAGAATATATCAAAAACAAATTATAGAGTGAGTTTAAAATTCATCAAAATTTTATTCCACGTTCCTTCTGTAATATCACAATCTGCTCCAGGATCGTCCAGGCCGATTTTGGATCGTCCTGGGACGATCAGTTGAAATTCAGCTCCAGATTCTGCCCAGTTCTGCTCCAGGTGATTTTCTGTATGTATCGTCCAGGCCGATCGGGGACATCGGCCAGGCCGATTGGCACTGTTCTAAATTATCGGCCGTGCAATCGCCCTGGAGTATCGGCCAGGACTATGTGATTTGGTCTGATCGTCCAGGACGATCTGACGATCGGCCAGGCCGATATGAAGATGATTTAAGGGAAATCAGCCGATTTGAAGAGAGAAAAATTAAATTAAAATAAATATCTGATTTTTACTGTTCTGAGGAGAGAGAAAAAGGAATTTGGAAAAGTTGATTTCGGGAAGACGCGGAGCCATTTTCGATCGAAGTGACTGTTAAGGAATTTGCTGTGCTCGAGGTAAGGCACATTCCGTCTTTCTCAATTTTCAGTTCCGTCGCGGTTGGCGGTATTTTCTGTCCGGATTTTGTTTTCGTTACGGTTTTTCGTCCGTATCTTTCGATTGGTTCAGTTTTTACCGCGTAAGTTTCTGTATATCGTTGCCGTGCCGGGTGTGCACGTTTTGACTATATTTTGAGTTTTTGTCCGGGTATTTTGATTCGGCGATGTTTTCGTATACTACAATTTTCTGTGAAAGTATAAATTATCTGTGCAGTAGAATAAAGGTTCTGAAATGTTAATATCTGTTTCTGTGCAAATTTGGTAAATTGTTATTTTCAGGAATTTTGTGTAAATTCTGTATACTGCCGTTGTGCTGCCCGATTTTCGGTATTTCTGAAATGTCCGAATTTCTTCTGAATGAAATGCTATGTGTATAAGCTATAAAAAGGGAGTTATAAGGGGCCTGAATCCTATGAGATTCAGTTAGTGAAACGGGAAATCTGAAATGAGATCAAATCTGATATCTGTTCTGTTCCGGATCCGATGAATTCTGTTCTGGTGCTATAAGCAAATCTGTTTTGGTGCCGTGAGCACAAAGGGAGAATAAGGGGCCTGGATCCTATGAGATTCAGTTAGTGTCTGGGAAGGGAGGCATAAGGGGCCGGAATCCGTAGAGATTCCGTTAGTGTCAGGGCATTTAGCTATATGTATCTGTTCTGTTTTCTGTATCTGTTCTGTTATGTACGAAATTGTGATTCTGATATGATATGCTCCGTACGATTCTGATTTCTCGATTTCTGATTCTGACTCTGTTGATTTGTTCTGATATGATCCGTACGATTCCGATTCTGATTTGATATTTGTCCGTATATACGTTCTGATTTCCGACTCGTTCAATTTCTGATCTGATTTCTGTCTGATGAATTTGGTTTTGATTTCTGAGAATTTAGATTGGTGGTTTGTTGCTTTGCTGAGCTGTTGAGCTCACCCTTGCTTTCTGGTGGTTTTCAGGTTCTGGGAAGGGCAAGGAGGTCCAGGATTAGTTTCAGAGTCTGATCCGATTAGGTACTTTTGTACTTTTAATTTTTGTACAGTCATGGCTTTCTGTTCTGTCTTTCTTTCTGTTGAAAGCCATGCACTATTCTGTAGATGATTATTTTTGAGGAAATGAAAAGATAGATGTTTTGTTCCGCTGCATTTGATGTATTTAGTAGCTCTGTTGTTCTGTGTGTTTCTGTTGAGTTAAGAATTTGGAAGATCAGTTCAGTAACCTAATCCAAAGCCAGATCCTGGATAAGCAAGTTTAGCGCTCGTCGCGATCCGGCTCAGGCGGGATCCGTCCCCGTCGGGTCGGGTCGTGACACCTTCTTCCTAAAACCGAAAACCGAATGCTAATATCGCCAAAACACTTGCAATTAAAATACTTCACATCCATTTTTCTTTAAACCAAACAGTCTCTAAATAAATGATATTTTCAATTCATGTTTTTATTTAAATGTAGGAAACTTTAGCCCTTCTGATTTTTGTTTCGAGCACATTTCTTCATTCTTTGTAGGAAACTTTAGCCGCTTAAATTGGCTTTAAAAGCTCAAAGTTAGATATCTCCTATTAATATGTCTGAATCTCTTGACATTATAGAGGAAAAATAAAGTTTGAACCATCAATTGTGCAATAATAACCTATAGATTTGTTTGGGACAAATTTCTACTTGCTTGGCTTTTCAGATAACAACCATAATTTCATTTTGCTTTTGCTTTCTCACCGCTTTTCAGAAAATTTCTATGATGAAAAACTATTTTCTACAGTAATAATAGTAAAATTATTTTCTCTATAACAACTTCATAACCAACTTAATAGAGCAGTCATCCAAAATGGGCCATTAACCTTCTTTTAAACTATTGAAACTTTGCTCATCAAGCTCTATTTGTTGGTCTTTGTGTTAGGGGGGCCATCTTAAATTCTATGCAGGTTCCAAACCAAAAAATTTCCTTAAATTATGAGGTCCTCATCATAAATATTATAATGCCTTGTTTTATTAATCATGCTCAAAATGCTTTTATCAAATATAATATTAATTTGTGATAACATCAATCAGTTATGTTTGAAGTGCTTGATCAATTATATTTCAAGTGCTTGATATAAACTAATTTGGACACTAACATAGCCAAATATATCATGCATTAATAAAGTTTGAATTAAGCGATATTGGGCTTATTGGATTCATTTTGCAGAATCACTCAATTCGATTAGAAACATACGAGATTTGGAGATTATATGGTTCTCCAAGTAATATCTCAAAGTTTTTAATTAAGTTTCAATTGGTTGATCTAAGCTCTCATTTGTACATCTGATTGAGATGTTCACTTGACTATAAATTTGCTTAAATTAGAATTCAAATGATCCTTTGTTGGAGAAGAATAATATTACAAGGTATAGAATACTGGCTTGTTCTCTTGTAGTAGTAGGAGAAAATTCTTGATGAAATAATTAAGGGTGCTGACGACGATCAAGTGATAATAGGCGACAATATTGGAGTTATGGTGGTTTGGTGATGACTGTTGGACAACGACATTCAGATGTAGATGATTAAGCAAGAATGGTTCAATGATGATAGTTTAGCAAAGAGGATTGAGCAAAAATGATCGATAACGACACTTAGGCGGCGATTATCAGGCGAAGATAGACATGCAATGACGTAGAGTGACAATAGTTGAGTATGGATAATTATTAGTTGCGGTTGTCAACCTCAATCATCGGGCAAAACTTTGAAATCTTTCTGATATTTATGATTTCTCTAATTTCATGTCCCATTTCTATGAAGAATGAAGCTATTTGTAATTTTTGTAGCAGTATTTTAGTAATTTTGGTCGAAATTCTTAAATATTCTATGAAACAACCTTTATTGATTTCCTCGATCATAAATCATTCATTAAACATTCAAGCACCTTGATAACATCAAATTAGTTGATATTGATTCATTAGATTCCTCTCATTAAAAAACTAGTATTGATTACAAGTTTACAATATTAGCAGATCGTTTAATCCCCAAATAATATCATGAAATTTCTAACTATATTTTAACTATTGATTTAAGCTCGTATGTACTCCAATCACAATACTTATGTTGCCTTTGGGCTTATCTCATCCAAATATCTCATCCAAATATATATATATATATATATATATATATATATGGGAAATGGAATAGCTAAAATTCAAGTTATATGATAACTGATAAATGACATAAAAATTTTGCAAGCATTTAGGGTTGTAGGAATGAGTGAATGCATTAAAATTTAGGAATTTTTACATACCTAACACTCAAAATATTTCTATTTACACATTTCACACCAAACTTAACTTTTTATTGTTTTACCACTTAAAAGGCCTACCACACATCAAATACGACACTCTGAACACTCTGTTTGCTCCCGTTAAATGAGCCTCACCGAAATTTTCGTCCTCACTATGCTTCGCCCCCTCACCGAACTGCTTCACCCTCACTCGGTCAGATCTCATTTTCCTCGGCAAGGTATTTTTCTTCTCCGTTGAGATTTCAACGTCTCTTTTTCCTCTTCGGAACTTCTGCATTTTGCTTGGAACGGTTTTCGGCCTCCACTCCTCCATAAGTCGCATAGATATGCTGTTATTCTCCATTTCTAAATATAGGTTTTATGTTTTCAACAAATATGCGAAAGTATTGTGATTTTAGTTTTTTTCTAGTTCAAAGGGAGAGATTTCTGGTGTATCATTCACTAAATCTGAGTTAAATCCATACCAAATATTATAAGTGGAAGAAGAGGTGTGATTGGACAAAACTTCTTCATTCCAAACTTTTTTTAACATATTTATAATCAGTTTTAGTTCCCTAGTTTTTTTGTTAATGGTGATCTTCACCATTAGTTGTTTAGGGTAAGCTTCTCAAGCCTTAATTCACTATGTTGTGTTTGTATATTTAGAGATGAACAATATTGTTTTGATGAAATGCCAATGTAGTATTTTTCGAATGAATGGAATGCAATGTAATTGTTTTACTTCTCATGACTTCATTTTCTTTCATTTTTTGAAGGTGTATTTAGTGAAGGCAATTTACAAGGCAATCTATAATGAGTTCGAGTTCCTTAGCAACACCAATCCGAAACTTTAGTAATCAAATATATTGTCATTGCAACTTACAATGTACAATATTTACGTCTTATCAATCTCGTAGTAGAGGAAGAAAATTCTACAGATGCACCCGGAGTAGAACAGAAGGCGATTGCCATTATTTTCGATGGTGTGATGAAGTTAATGAATTTCTATATGATAGAAATTTTCGAAGTTCAAATGGTGCTGAAAGCAGTTCAACGCATATTGCTTCAATTAGAGCCGATGTGTTACAAATAAAAATTTGTGTTGGTCATAGTGATTGTTGTTAATGTTATTGTAGTTTTCACTGTCACTAATATTGTTGTGCGTAAATGTCAATTTGAGTCAATGCAACTTTTTTGTCAATCAATGCAACCCTAAGTTCAGTATACTTTTGAAAAGAATTAGAGATTTGTGCCATTTTTTTATCTTATCTATTCACATACAGAGCTTAGTTTTCAGTCAAGGAATTGTGAATGCGTTGTTTCTTTCTTAGTGTACTGATTCTGTAGCAGTTTTCTAGTTATCAGTTCAATACTGATAACTAGAATCAGATGCATTTAGCATAATCAACAATCAACAATATAGCAGGCAGAACCTTAAAATCTGAAACATGTATTATTTGTGAATGATGTTGATTGAATTTGGTCCCTACAATAACTAACCAAACCATTGAGGAAGTCAAAAATTGATAACACAGCCCATTCATAATAGGATCAGCATCATAGATATGTTTAATATAAGTTGTAAAGAAAAATATAATGGATTTTTAATTTCACTTTTTGTGCTTCCAATGAGTGTATAGTTGCAAATTTCCACCATAAACATTAGCATCGTTTTGTTCAATGGAGGGAAGTTTTCTAGTTATCAGTTCACTATTGATACGACGTTGTGCAAAACAGCAAAAAAAATTGTAATCAATAATCAGAACAACAAAAAACTGTATAATTCCAATAGTAATGAGAAAAATGCTTGTAAGAGGCATCAGTTCAGCAACCCAAAAACTGTAATCAACCCAAAAGCTGAACAAAACCACCAAATCAATCCAGAAAAACTGCAGGAGCTTGGCCGGCGTATATTCAATTTGGCCGAGCATTGCTTGTACTAGGCATCAGTTCATCAAAACCAATCTCATCACCTCCCACATTTAAAGAATTCTTACAGCTGCTTCTAAGATGGCCCCATAAGTTATAACGACTGCACTTACGTCCAAGTTTCTTTTATTTCTATCTCTAAGAAATTCTTAATTCTCCTTTTCTTGGGTCTACCATGTGGTCGAAGTGAAGCTGGCATAGTCACTAGCTCACCATTCACTAACCGTAACCACTGTTCCTTTCCAAGTAGAGTTGTGATTGCACCATCATATGACATTTTGTATCAATCATAAAAAAAATGAAAGTAACTTAAGATCACTAGTTAATCAATGCATACTGTGAAGCTAACGAAGGAAAGTAACATACCTATATACGTAGTAGTGATCATCAACATACGTATGACATAAGGTATGTTGTCTCGTTCCAATGAATGCAAACACTATGTATACAAGGTATACCACTTAATTGCCATAATCCACAACTATAATCCTTCTTTTCTATGTCAATCTCGTGCCTTTCATAAAGTCCCTCAACTTCAGCTTTTCTTAAAGTTGATTGACGAATTATAAATTAATCTTTCCTTGGTGTCTTATACAACCCATACATTAAAAGACTCGAACATGTTGTTCGTATTGTAGTGATTTTTATGTGCTTTGAGAATGCACCTTGGACCACTTGCATGATAAACATGGGCGGATCCACCCATGGCTTAGGGTGGGCAAATGCCCACCCTAAAAAAAAAAATTAAATATTTAGAGGGCAGATTTTGAAATATTTTGGATATTTGGGCATTTTTCCCCCCCTAAAAAAAATTTTTTGCCCTACTTTTATCAATCTTAAGCATATTTTGCCCATCTCTCACAAAATTTTTTTTTTTTGCCCACCCTAAAAATAGAAGCTGGATCAACCCTGATGATAACGCATTCAAGTAAGAGTAAAGTTGTGGATTGATTTTGAAGATCTCCTCCAACTTTTTTATACAAATTCATGTAGCTCGTAAGTGGTTTGCGGCCGTCCATAACAAATTCTGAAGCTTGTTGCCATCATCATAGTGAAAGAGTTGTTTAATATTCTTCCATAAGTGTCTTATACACACTCTATGTTCGGTATTTGGAAAAATAAGCTTATAG